>JACCPG010010028.1:0-11689 GCA_016069955.1 Drepana arcuata | reverse complement strand
AGTCGGGATTCGAACTTGCGACCTTTGCGTCGCAGGCAACTGCTCGAACCACTCGGCAACCACGGCAAAAAGTAATAGCTCACAGAATCAATGTTTATTTAAGCCTTGCTTAGTCCTTAGGGCCCATATCGATATTATTGCATACTAATAATCATACTGAGAACCTTAGTCTAAGTGCCCCGTAATAGTAGAACGCCAGTTCCCATACCTCTCAGACCTCCGCTGTATTCTCATTCATCAATCTCTTCATATATCAATGGATCGAGTACCATTGACGTTACCATCTTCATCCTGCGATCGATAAGTTAGTTTGAACGTGAAGGATAGTATTACTCGAATACTCGAATACTGGTATCGCAATTAATTCTTCAAATCTAACATTGCACATTAATAGTATCTCTAAGGATACTCGAATAGTCCCTCCTTAAGGAGCGCGGTCACCCTTGTTGTCTGAGTAAGCACTAAGGTCAAGTAAACATCAGTAATGGATTCTGGGTGAGCAGTGAATTATCATTCCCGGATATTGAATATATTATGGCAATATTGCCACGTCTGCATGCAAAGCCGGGTGTTTGTGTAATTGCCGGCCCCGACTGGGAGATCAGTGAAGTTATGGTTATGTTAATTCGATGGTATGTTTAAGACGTCTATGTACGTATGTCTTAACTAATATTACGAAAAGGTATTATTTTAAGTTTGTTTGATACCACGCCAATTGAAGGAAAACAGAGAAGACCCCGCATTCGTTTGAGAAGACATTTAATGACGTATAATAATTGCGGGCATCATGGGAACGTTTGAGCCGGGTACGTGTCCGATCTAATATTTAGTTAGTATAGATAGATAGTTGTTAGTATTTAATGACAAAGCATGTGCTGATAACTTTTCTTTTTGTATGACCTATATGTAGTAGTACATGAGTAAAAGCAATCGCCATCGCCATCTGTCATGTTCGTTGTTTGCACATGCGGAAGTGGCGGAAAGTGGGTGTGTGGGTACTACGTACACACGTCTGCCTACTTCTTCAAGGACTTCCTATATATATATATATTTTGGTGTATGTTTTATATAGGTAACATGAACGTTGTTATTACATCTTCCTCTGTGTCTTTACACATTCCAATTCTTACAACCGTCCTCTAAAATACCTGATAACTAATACCCAAATAGAACTATGACCGAAGCGCAGTACTCATTGCAAAAATATAAACATAACGAACGATAGTACCTATGTATTACTTTAGTTATTCCTATTCCGCTCAGGTTCCAATTCTGGTCGGACGTCGTTCTCGAGTCACAAACACAATTAACCACAAAAGGAAGGTAATTAGTTGGCGAAATCAAAGCGAAGGCAGTCCTTAGGTGCAGAAGGCGTCGTCGGGCAAGCAATATAGCAGAGGAGATGAACCAGACCGGGCCAGTCTTGAATATTAATCGACTGAGGGAAATGGTTTAAAAATTCTTCGTCCCTACAAGGTTTCTCCTGTTTCCAAACAAGTTTTTTTAAACATTCCGATCTCATTTACATTATTTTTTCCCTTGTGAATAATTTAATGAATCTTAAGAAATATCGCTTTGATTGTATAGTCTTGGGGGAGATTTTTTGTTTGCTTTCTTTATGTTATGGTCTCATATCTACATAGATACATGCATCTTATATATTTTTTCAGGCAAATAGGTGAAGTCTCAGAAAAGTACCGAGGGCAAACGTCTGTTCTTTTTTCAAAATACACTTAAAGGTATTACGCTCAACGTAACAAAATTTAACGGATATTAAAAAGTTTAACTCGTCTCAGAGTTAATATTGACGGGCGTAGCAGATGGGAACAAAGGGGTTTCTTCTAAAAGAATTCAAACGGTGACAAAAAGGCGTAAAGAATCACGGGGAAGGGGTGAAGTAACTTATGCGGCGAAGGAAGACCCCAAGAATTAACAAAAATAAAAGGTGACGCTCGCTGTTTACGGGGTGGCGAGGGGTCCTTAATTAAAGGCTTTCTCAGGCTTTTTCGGACTTTGCGAGATGCAATTTGACTAAAAGACAAGAATTATTTTATTGAAGTCATCACTAATTTCGGAAGAAAAGAGGGGTAAAAAGACAGTTCTTTTGTTGCGGGAAATGGCGCATTAATTGTGGGGCTTTGGGCCCAATAAGAAAAATAATCGTTCGCCACGCAATCGACAATGAAAGTGAATGGATCTAATTTGTCATTGTTCTAAAAGAAAATTTTACGTTTTGTTATGATTTTTTTTTATATAATTTACATACACGTACAATTTATACAAATATTTTTTACATTCAGGTATCGTATCCAATACTATTGACCATTGCTATTACAGGTTCGAATCCCAGCGAATCAGAACTTCTGATCTTAACTTGAACGGAAAATAGCGAGGAGATATCTGCATACGCGTAAGAAGAAATTCAAAGAAGTATATATAGTCGTGCTTGGGAAATAGCAACAGACTCGCCACCTGTGACCGAAAGAATTCCAGCAATAAGAAGGTATTGTTACATCTCTGCCTACTCCTTCGGGGACCCTGTTGGGAAAGCGTGAAGGAACAAGATACGAATAATGTTAAAGCTCGAGCAAAATTCAAGCGAAAATCTTTTATTAATCCCGACAGCGCTAAACAAAATTTAAGTAGTATTAATTATCTGCTTTTATTAATAAAAAAGTCCCCAAAGTAAGCGGAAATATTTGGAGACAGTTGTGTTGGCTTCTGTGATTTGGGGGAATGCGGGGAGTAAAAATTAAAATCATAAGAAAATAATTAAAGTCCGTAAGGGGATTTATTGGGGACGTGATTAATTGGATTCCTTGGATAAAAGTAATAAGTGTCAATTTTAGGTGTTCGCAATTCATTGGAAGAAATTATATTCAAAGTAAGTTTTAATTAATGTTTGTTTTTTATACGGAATCGAGGGATTTTACAGCTAGAGTGCTGCTAAAGATAGAAGAGAGTAGAAGAGGACTGATGATAGACCACCTTGTACGTAATGGCAGCTCCTCTATGAATAGAGTGGTTAGTATTAATATGCATGAGTCAGATTAATTACAAAGACCTTAATGTATAAGGCGGTTAAATAGATTGCACTGAACAGAAAGCAACAGAGACGCGTAAAAGAATTTATACCTCAACTTTACGAATGGATATGGAATGAAGTATTAGAATGTAGTTAATTTACAGCCTGTCTCTGTGATCTACCTACAGGCAGATAGACGATGTTTTGTCTGTGTTACCATTTTATTCTTCAGACATTTTCACAAATGTCTTGGAAGTAGTATGCAGATATATGTATAACAACATTATCTTGTGTCTACTGAAACATTACACTCGTTTCTCATCTCGGTTTATTTTAAATATAATTTCTAGTTTTAATTTAAATTGGAATCGTTTATGAATACATGTACATATTCATATAATTTTAAATGTATACCAAAAAATATTATTCGAATAGTTCTCGCATAATTTAATTGCTGCTTCCAGTATAACCTAGTGTTAGTTTATAAGTATTTGTAAACCGTGCCAATTTACATAAATAATAAATTAATATATATCTTCTATGATATATTTTAAGGTGACACGTTACAAGTGTGTCTATTCGATGAATTCATTTGCCTTTTACTGTTTTATTAAGATCAGAATACTATTAAATAATATTTTAAGAGTATCTACTCGTAACCGAGGAGCATGTATGAAGAGTTCATCCACACTCATCTCTTTTTATTTATACATGCTCGCCGATTTGGATATAATAATAAAAACCATGAATATAATTTGCCCCGTATTCTCCAGATATATTTCAGTTTTCCCTTCAACCGTAATCAATTAAATATATTAAAACATTGGAAAACAAATGACGTCAATTTAATAATTCAGTTCCCGCAATCTGTTGTACCTCGGGGCGTCCCGCGGCATCTGTAGGGTTGAGCTGAACTTGACCATTAATAAATGGCAATGATACTTCAAAGTTAACCCTCTCTTCGCAGCTGTATAATGAGAGGTATCGGTCGCCACTCGTGCTCTCTGGCATTCAGCGCCGAAGGTAAGTTCAAAAGGAGATTGTCTTTGATTATTATTTACTACTAGCGGCCCGTCCCGGCTTCGCACGGGTGGACATTTATTCATCAAACATTTTGGCATAAGAATATTTTTTTCTCACAATTAAAATAGCCTATATTAATCAGTGATAACGTAGCATTCAAATGGTGAAAGATGTTTCAAAATCGGTCTATTGAGTTTTGCGCCAATTCGTTACAAACATACTCACATACAAATATTTCCTCTTTATAATATTAGTATAGAAAATGCTGTTAATAAAAACACGTATGAACTAACAAATTTGATCTTCATGGGATCATTTGAAGTAATTATTGATTATCCATTATATATATGAGACAGCTATAAAGATTTCAGGTTAAAGTCCCGGAGGTTCGCGTCAATATTATTTTTCTAAGTACAGAGATGACGACCGTCTGGTCTAGTGGTTAGAGCTCCTGACTGCGAAACTTGAGGCCGCGGGTTCGAATCCCGTTGAGGTCAGATATTTGTGTGATGAACACGAATATTTGTACCTTAGTCTTGGATTTCCCATGTATTTAAGAATATATCTATCTATATAAGTAAATATTAAGTTGTCTAGTTACCACAGCACATGCTTTGCTTAATTTGGGATTAGGTCAATTTGTGTGGAATTGTCCCAAGGTATTATTATTATTATTAGAAATTTAACTTTAAGAGAGCCGTGGTGGCCGGGTGGTTCGAGCAGTTGCCTGCGGTGTGTGGGTATTACCTATACACCTCTGCCTACCCCTTCGGGGACCCTTATGGGAAGGCGTGAGGATATATTATTATTTTTTTTTTGAGTACTCCTACGGGGATATTCTAGCTAAAGATATAGTGGTCAACCACATTATCATAGTAGGATTCTATTTGAGAAATATACGCGAGATTCCCTTCATAATTCACGTAACAATAAAACGGACATTAGAGCCGTTACACACTTAAAATCGCATAAAATATCGCGCGCCCTAACCTTTTTAATGGTCTTGGCTCACCCCCGGGAAAACAAAGAAAAAACTTTGCAGAAAAAGTAGTGTGTACCGATATTTATTATTATATTAAAAGGAGATCTTAGGGTCGGGAGTACCGCCGTCGGCGAATGCGACGATTACTGGAGACCAAAGAATTTATGGTCAAACTTGCAAGGCGACGGCGCGAGTTTTTATTATGATCAGCCCAGTGGACCGTGAAAGCAAGTCGCCGCGGGGAACGTAATTTCCATACCTCATGTCTGTTTCTGTCGCCCTGGTGCTATCTTAATAAAAGTTGCGGTCGTTTTATTATTCTCTCTTAAATTAAAAGTAAGTTTAAAGGAGCATTGGATACAGACTGTGACCGAAAACGCTGCGGCATCTTGAAGCCTCAAATATATAATACAAAATGCATACATACATACATATCATCACGCCAAGTCCCTAACAGGGTAGGCAGAGAGTATAGAGCGCCAGTTCTCTCTAGATTTTCATACCTCTTTCGCTTCGTCCACATTCATCAGTCTCTTCATACATGCTCGTCGGTTTACAAAATACAAAATGCAAGTTAGAGAAAGTTCGTGGTATTCCCAAATTCTACTATATTACAAGAAATAGAGATTAAAAAAACTCTTACTTACTTATCACAGAAGGTATGGAATTAGATAAAATTAAAAGTACGAGGCTATTTTACAGGTAGTTTGTAATATAGCTTATATTATAATATGTTTTTACTTTTTATGTTAATACATACCTAAATTTTTTAAGATAAACTACTATGTATCATAACTATCTGAGTAAAGTGCATATCGTTATTTTATACATACATACATACATACATATAATCACGCCTCTTTCCCGTAGAGGTAGGCAGATACCACTTCTTTCCACTTGCTACGATCCTTACATACTTCTTTCGCTTCGTCCACTTTCATTATTCTCTTCATACATGCTCTTCGGTTTAGGGTACTCTTGACCTGACCTTTTTTCAAAACTTTTTTTTCGTTATTTTATATAGGTATATATATCTTTTTTCATTCTCGAATTCGCTCAAATCATTGAAAAGTTAAGTAAACGCAAACTTGAAGTAGAATAATAAAAATTAGCCCGAGTACTGCTCCATTGAGAAAAAGAAAAAGAAAAATAAACACTGGGATTGCTAGCTCCCGGTGACTGGTAAAAAACAACTCTAAGTAAGACGTGAAAAATGGGAATATGAAAAGAAATAATTTTCCGCGCGACTCGTCTCTGCAAATGAGCTGAATGAAGCGACTCAGGCGAGTGATTGAGCGCTCCGATGAAACAATATTCAAGTTTATATCATTAACTCACAACCTCTCAAGATTTACCTTAGGGTAAGTCATAGGTATCTAACTGTATATAACATAATTTAACTTTCAGCACATCTTTTGGTGCACAGTTGTATTGACTAAGCATAATGTCTATGACATTGATCTTACAGTTCTTTTCTCCCAACTACAAGTTTGAAAACATATTTTACTTTACAGATATACCTCTGTCGCTCGATAAGAAGCGATGTTATGGAACACCTCCGCTAGAAACATGGATTCCAAGTGGTTTCTGCTCACCTTCGAGACATTGTTATATAGTAAAATATTGATGTAACCATTGGTTAAAAGTTGGTTTACAAGAATCATCTGATGCTCAGCCAAGAATATTAATAAAATAATCCGTTTAGCCGCGCCATCTAGTGTAGGTTAGTTAAGATTAAGTATGCTGCTTCCCTAGTACTCCTTTTATCAAGTTTACTGACATCTAGTGTTAAAAAGAAGTAGCTTGAAGATTATATAGTAATTTTTTTTTATTTTTAAATATACCGAATATCCAATAAATATTCATTTTTTTACATATTTTGTTGACTTTAAAATACGATAACTTAGGTCGCTGTAAGTTAATTAGGTACCAAAATAACAACTATTTCAATGTACAGCTACGCCATCTAGGGTCGAGTAGAAATAATATATATTATGTAAAAAACTAAGAGTGTGGGTGCAGCCCTCTTGTGTCGGATAGAGGCACACTTTAAGCGTCGCTTCTCCTGCCACCTATGGACAAGTAGGCTAACGTAACCTAAACCTAAAAGTAAAGCTTCTTGTGTTGTCTGATATCCTAGTACTTTTCAAATCCAAGAAACGTGATCTCGCAGCGAGTCGGCGAATAGTGAAATAAAAATTGTTTGTCGTTTCTCCGCGGGAAAGCGCTCCGCTCCGCTTGAGTTTTTAGGTTGTTTAACGATTTATAAATAACAAAATCTGTTATTCTGTTTAGGTTTAGGTACCACTTCCTGAAAGGCAAGGTGATGAACAGCTACTGGCACTTATACGATAACCCTTTCTAGTCCAATTTGTCATCATCAAACGTCCTTATTTCATATGAATTCGTTAAAATCGGTGTTGCAAGCTTCCTCCTTACTATAGGCGGCGGCAACCAGTTTGTACTTAAACATTTTCTACTTAAAGTTGAATTTATTACCTAATAATAGTTACTGTGGTTTATCGCGGACATTTTTCGATCTTTTTAAGATATACAATTCCGTACTAGTTTGATCAATCTCGTAAGGGTGATGATATGTATGAATGTATTATGTATTTCGTAAGGATTAGCTAGCGTTTGCGATTTAAGCGCACAAAAGTTGTTAAATATTTTTTTTTGTCTTTTTCAACTTTTCTATACATTTTACATTTGCCATCCCCTTGACAACTATCTATTTCAGAAAACTGCATTAAAATCCGTTGAATAGGTCAAAGATTTGAGCGAACAGATAGCAGAAGCGACTTCATTTTATAATAGGTAAAGATTATTTAACGTTAAATTTGAATTATTTAAGGCTTATGACATATATCCAGATTTTCATTATGATTAGAAATTGTGTAAGTAGTTATAAACCTTCCCAAGATGCTTTTAGATATGCAAAGAATAAATAAAACTACTGTATTAATATTTTTATAATTTTGTATTTTTTAACAAATATATAACTGCACACTGCTTCAGTATGCACATAGGGGGGTTCAAGGAAATAATACTTTATACATTGGAATATTATTAAAGCTAGAATTAATTTAAATAAGGTCTTACACTAACTAATACTTTCAATATGATAATATAATGTCATATTTACATTACAGAAAATGCTACAACTATAGTAAATAACCAGTCATCAAATAAAGGCAGTTAACATTAATTATAATTATTACTTAAGCTACTATTCACATTTTAAATATTTGATCAGAACAATTGTAAATAAGGACGGATACCGCGAGTCTTATTTTGGTGAGTATTTTAACAAAATTAAGGACACAACAATAAGGCACTCATAGTCAGAACAACCAAGACTAACCAGAGAAATATGGTCTCTGGATTATACTTGCACGAGTTTACCGAAGAGAAAACATTTACAATCGTATTAATAAGACGTGGAACTACTGTCCGGTCTCAATTGTTTCGTTTGTACATCATCATAGGCTATAGTGAAGACACTCTTCTTCTCAGTAATCGGTAATCTTTTTATATTACCCGTTTGTTGAGCTAGAGTATTCATAGCTATACCTGAGTCATTGTCATCTATTTTTGTGATGATATTTCTGTGTCCAACCTCTGCCGATATGTCACCGCCTATATTTATTTTAGAAACATGCACTTCGGGAGCGTTCTTTCTTTCCTCCTCATAACTAGTCGATATTGATATGCTATGGGTAAGGGCGCTCTCCGATATGTCTTGTTTATGCTCTTTACTTTTCACCTCATTTTGGTTTTCGTATATAGGCTGTTGCTCAACCGACTGTCTTGGTGGTAGTACGGGAATATTCGATTGATTGCCCAGATATTTGGGAATGTGGGTAGGTTGAATATAACAGAGCGGATTTTGATTTTCATATTGATGTTCATATCTATGTGCTGAGTGTTGAAGCAATGGATGCACATCAGGTAGCGGTCCCTCGGGTACAGGAGTAACCTTTTCCTCTTTAAGTAAGCGTGGGTGAATAAATTCATTTTCTTTTTCCTTGAAGTTTTTTTTTACCTCAGTTTTGTCATTTTGATTATCTTTACTTATTATTTTACCGTAGCGGCCTGTTTTATCCTTGTCGTCTTTGTCTGGTTCATTTTTTGATTTATATAATCGTTTAGGTTTACTAGGTATTACCTTCTCTGGCTGTTTCGAAGGCGCAGCTGGCTTTTTGCCATACCATTGCATGTAACGAGGTAAACTCTTTTGAGTAGGTTTTGAATTTTCGGATACTTTTATGGATTCGGTTGCTCCACTTGATTTTTTACTCGATTCGCCATTACTTGAGCTTTCTTTCGAAGACGGAATGTTCTCTATATCAGAAGATTTTACGCTTTCTATGACTTGGTCAGCGATTTCACGAGCTTCCGTTGAAGAACCTTGCCTGGAAAATACTACATTCCTCTTATCTTTTGATGCTGAACTACTTCTGCTTTCATGATAGTTCTCATGCTCTAATGCTAAAGTTTTTTTTATAGGTGTCGAGTCCTCGGTAGCTACTGATAATTGTCTTTGTAGTCGCAATCTTTTTTCGTCGATTTTTTCATCTAGCGAGTCTGAAATTTCCATCAAAACATCCTTCCTTAGTCTCGATTTCATATCTCTGTCTGAAATTTGAATTTGAGTCGAGCACATAGTTTCATTTTTCGACGTGGTTATTGTACTTTTAGTCATATCACCATATTTCTTTACGTGTTCTTCCCTTTCATTCGTTTTACTGATTTTCACGTGTTTTTCACTTTCTATGGAAGGAGAAACTTCACTTTCTTCGATTATTGGAGTTTTTATTTTTCTTTTTTGCTCGTACACTCTGACGCTTCGTCTGGGATCCTTGTATTTAACCTTTTTCTTTGGCTTCTTCCTTTTGACCCAAGGCACTTTCTTGTTTTCGTCTTCAATTACAGTTTGTGATTCATCTTCACTGTATGAATCATTATCACTTCGTGCTTTTCTTCGAGTTGGTTTAAGTAACTGAGGTTCAGTTTGGGTGCCTATGTGACATTCAGTTTGCGTGGCTATTACTGAATGACCAGGCAAGCTTTGAGTTTCTAATTTATTCTCCACCTGTGAAGCAGTCTCTTGATTTTGTAACATACGTTCGCGTTCTATAAGTATTTGGTGTAATAATTCGTTTTGCTTTCTAAGAGAAGACTCAAGTAATTCTTGATGAATTGTAGACTTATTTTGCATTTCCAATAAAGCAGATTGGAGATATTCATCTTTCAATGGTATTGAGCCCGGTACATCGGGTGGAGCATTAGAGTAATCATGGAAATGGTTTGGAACATCACTACCTACATGTGACCTTTGCCCATAGCTTTTCTCATCCTTGCCATTAGAAATATTATCTAAATCCGTTGTTTGCACTTTTCCCATTCTATCCCTTATATTCTTTGCTTCTTCCCCTTGCTCTCTTATAAATCTTTCCATGAGCAAATCTTTACCGCTATCGACCACCACGTATTGCGTATGCGGAATTAAAGTCACGGGCCTTTGTTGATTCACTGGAAGATTTACGTACCGCTCCTCTTCATTTTTACCTCGTGTTACAAGCCTTAAAATTTCAGTATTACCTTCCTTAATAAAGTATTGGTCTCTGCCTAGAGAAGAGGGAGCGTGCGCTTTATCTTGTATGTCTCGTTTAGATTTGCCGTCAACATTTTTGTCAACGTTGGACTTGAGGAAGACTCCAACTTCAGAACCACGATCTATTTCATGCCTTCGAATTGAATCGTCATCGTTCTCTCTTCTTTGATAGTGTAATGTAGCTATTCTGTCGTACCCATTGTCAAGGTCATCTATGAGTTCTTTACTGTTTTTATTATTAAAATTTTCTTGAAGCTGCATTTCTTTTGTATAAATTATATTGGGACCATCCCTGAAATTAAAAAAAAAATTGCACCTTAGTAATAACTTGTTGCTGTTTTAGTTTCCTAATCAGTCATGTATTTCTATCATTAATTTATAAAAGTGGAAAAAATATCTACCTCACGCGAAAGGACTGTCTAGTGTCTTTGTAATCATTGTCGGCGGCAGTTTGAACAAACTCCTGGTGCATATCACCAGGTGTAGAAGCTGGTTTAGATGGTTCTTTTGATCTGTTATTCCTTTTATTGAACTTCCACTGAGTAGATTTCGTCCTCAAGTCTGCCTGTTCGGCGCTCCAGGCCTCTCTCCTCCTCCACTCTGAGCCCTGCATCGATTTATTTTCTATATTGTGCCTGGACTTGTTTTCCTTCCCAAGTCCCTTGTCCCGCACCACTAAATGCACGTCGTCCTCTGTGGAGTTGACACGTATCACTCTTTTCCTAGAATTTATTAATGAATATCTATGTACCTAGCCGTTCTGTTATAACTTAATAACAATGAAATTCGTATTTAAATAAATAATAAACAAAGGGTTAACAAAGTTACCTGTCATGCAATACTCAAGGCTGTGTTATGGTGAAAGTGAAATTATTATTAATATATTACCCAAAATGTGGTAAGCTGTTGTGTAAGCTGCAATTAGTTGGTGCATTTTAGGCTGTTAATAAAAGAAAGGAAAAAATTAATTAGTATCAGTTGCTCTTGTTCCAGACAGTATAAGTGACGTGTTATAAGATATAGCAAGGAAACAGTAAGAAAG
>JACCPG010010027.1:0-21660 GCA_016069955.1 Drepana arcuata | reverse complement strand
TGGAGGATGAATCGCTTGGATTTCTGTTTAAGCTTATGAGGTGGGTGGACGCTTTAAAATGCTATGAACTAATAATTAAAACGGATCTTGGAAAATAATTAACCTACTTATTGTAAGGGGGAAATTTATGTAGTTAAAGTCTTATCGAATAGTAAAGTTCTTAAAAATAAGTCATAGACGATAAGGGCTGGTTTGAAAAGTAGAGATACTTTTTTTTTTTTTTTTTTTTAAAGTAGAGAGTCCTTATTCACTTTTTACTCATCTCCTTACGAGTCGTAACGCATGGTCAATTAGACTATAGGTACTTTCGTTAGAATGGTAGTTCCAGAGATTAGTGGACTCAAAAAAAAACAATAAACATGATTTCCTCTTTTTAGCACATTGCTATGCACGAATTTTAAGCACTATTTTTTTTAATACTGGTTGTTGTTCTCAAAAATCATTAGGAGTCCCTATGTTGTAAAAATAAAATTTGTTGAACCTTACTGTGACAACTTGGCTATCAAAATTAATTAGGTGTGTTATACTGTATTAATCGACCAAATTGGGTGTTCTATTTCCACGTTACTTTCTTTTTAAATAACGAATTGTTTAATTATTTCCATGGGCGTATAAAATTTTTATATATCTGTGATTATTTCACAGTTTTTTCAAACAGTATATATTGTATTTATACTAATTATTACTAATATATATGTATGTGTAAAGAGGAAGATGAAGCTGGATTCCTTTCAACATGTTTGTTCCGACTCTTTCTCATTCTCTCTCACTCTAATTGCGGTATCATTATAGAATGCCATCTTCCCGCAGAGGTGCAATATCCTTATATTATTTGAAACAATGTTTACAACATCTTTATTAAGCGCATAACTTTATTCAACTACACTTAAGTCTTTTGAATTAAACCTCACAAATTTATGTATTTTCTGAGAATCTCCAATTAAGATGACATTTTATTCAGTGATATCATACCTGCCTAATAAGAATCAAATTTCGTTTAATAGGTGCGATTTTATAAAATCAAACTGGACGTAGAGAACTAATCCTCTAAATTGGCTCTCAAATTGTCAATTAGCATAAATGGCAATTAATTTATAGGACATTACAATATGTTTGAATAGCAACTCGGCAAGCTTAGCGTCTGCAACTAAGTCCATGTCGGATTCTAGACCTCTCCCTTCTAGTCCCTCAGTGGGCAGGCAGGGTTAGTAGAGCGCCAGTTGTCCCTAAACTTGCAAAGATCTCTTTCAATTCATCCACATTCATCAGTGTTCGAACCTGCTATCTCTATTTTGTAGGCCAGTCGGTTACCACGGCTCGGTGGTTTTACCTCGTTATAAATTAAAAACTGCAAGCGAAATCGTAAACTAGTCTAATATTAGGAAAAAAAAGTTACTAAATGAAATTTGTAAAAACCCAATTCAACATAGTTTGGTTGCATCTAATTGACATTTTCGTAAGATGAGCTTTAGGAGCCGCTGTGGCCGGGTGGTTCGGGTGGTCGCATACAATGCAATAACTACATCGATCCCCGACTTTGATGATGATATCGATGAGTGTCTCTAGACCTTGAATGATCAGAACGCGAGCAGAAAGAAAAAAAAGACACAAAACCTGCATACGTATTAAAAAAAGTTCGAATACGTATGTGTCATAGGCATGCTTGAGAAATCACCTGTCGCGTTGGCAGCTAAATATATCTGGCAATGAACAGGTTTTACTCCTCCTTCTTCCCCTTTTGGGGACCTTAAAAAGGTGTAGAGATATCTGGATATTTAACTATTTATTCAAAAAACCAGAAAAACGATAATAATAACTGAATTAGAATGGACTTAAACGTTTTTTAAGAATCAAAATCACTTGGGCACTTATAAAACGTCGGGAAAGGTGCACGGTTGGGTTTCGTCGTTTCTAGGAGAAGAACCGGCAAGAATCTCCATCGTTACTCTTTTCATACAACATATCTTCATGCCGAGTCGTTCACGGTGAACTCGATAACTCTTTCGCTTCATCCAGCCTTGATTTTAATGCAGAGTTAACGTCTACCACTGTCTGAAATTCTTCCATCTATTAAAACTCGCCCAGACAATGTCTATCACTTGATGTAAATTTCTAATGGACAATTGTAACACCTACCTATTTTAACTATTGTTTAGTGTGTAGTGTTAATATGTAAGATCCGAGCATCTCACAGGAGCGGTGTAATTTATTAACTTGTCTCTTAGCTCCGCGCATTCCGAACGATGAACGGACATAGATCAAGCAATGTATAGAATGATCATAAGAATTTTTGCCAGTTTTTTCGAGAAAATTGAAAACACAAACGATCGACAAGTAATAATACGTAATATTAATTCTGATATCCCGTTGTGAAGACTACATTTTGAAATCCAAACGTAAATTTTCACATCAAAATTTACTTAAACGTTATAGAAGTATGACTTGGTGAAAGTCCAGTATTAAAGTCCAATGACGATAATTTGTGCGTCCCACAGGGTATTTATATCGATCCATTACTATTCTTTATATACCGGTCTTTTTATCCCACTTATCTCTCATCTTTGCGGCTAATACATTCTAGTACTTAATGGTAAATTTATCATGTTCTATTAATTCGTCAATCTTTGTTCTGGATTTAAATTCTTGGGTTTCATTGACGCTTTACTTAGTTTTATTTTTATAATCGTGTTGCCTCGAGTCTTCCGATGCTAATGCAAAATCTGGCTGCCCCAAGCGTCGCCTCTGCCTCGTCGTATGTGTAGTCGGGTGGCGCCGCACGCACACACGCTAGCGCACCTGACGCCGCCGGTGGCGCCAGTCCGCCCCGCGCCCGCCTCGTCGCGCCTTCGCCCCTCAGTGCTGCCAGGCGGCACAAATCTGCTCGATTTTAGGGTATCGAACTTGTCTTCACCCTCAACTATTGTGACATCCTGTCAATCGAGAAAGACTATGCTAAGTAATAATGTTGCTAGCTATTTGTCGATTCTGGTCGTACGTGGTGCAGAAAAAAATGTTTGGGGTTTGAACTATTTTATGCTGTAAAATTAAAAGCGCGTATGAATTTGGCAGATTCTATTGTATTTTATTATTGAATTCGCTTTCTTATTAATTAAAAATATTAATTGGTAAAAGTAAAACTACACATTTGAAATGTAAAACATTTGAACAAAGAAAAAAATTGTGAGGAATATAGGTATATGACACACGGAAACTTAGTCCATAGGAAGTTCTTGAAGAATGTCTCTGCCCGACTTAAAATTTTGAATACCACCAAAAGTGGGGTAATAATAATTTGCAGGTGTCGTCTCGGGGGCCGCGTCACTGCACTGGACGGGCGAGCCTTCCGTCCGTCAGTCGAGTGCGGGCACGCTGCAAGTAATGACGTGCCGTCAGCGTGAGTGTGTCGCGTGGCGCGAGCGGCCGCGCGACTTGTGACGCCGTCGGCGGCATGTGATGTTCCGGAGACGCGCGCTGCGGCGGCGGCTGGCGTCGGCCGGCGCGCCCTCTTTGCCCGACGACCAGCTCCGTCGGCTGGCGAGAGCCTTAGATGCGGGCGCTGTCGGTGGCGAGTGCGTGCCGGCCGGTCACGCCGCCTCCCAACTCCGCCTAGCAGTCACCCGAGCCTTCAGATTCCCCGACCTCCGAGACCTGAGTGAGCTGCGACGTCTGCCCCTTTGCAACGATCAGCAGTGCTGCAACCCCTACCACTGGAGCCGGCTCTGCAAGCCCGGTATGTGAGGACGTTGACCCGAGCAACAAGTGCACGAAGTAAACATGAGTGTCGAATCCAATTTCGGACTCAGTGCGCTCCTATATTGGTGTATTTTGAAAATAGAATGTGTAATATAAACGTTTGATAGTTGGTGGAATGAATGGTTTCGTGGTGGCCGCTGTGAATTGAATTATTAGGAACGGACTTCGAGTCAACAAATTTGAATATACATTTTCGTCCAGTAATTGGGTGATTTGAATGCGAATACAATCTAACATTATCCTAACCTATTTTAGCCTAGCAGGTACCCTTTCCTGTGTTTTCTAAGCACAATATATACGTTAGCGTTGGTGTCCTTAATGATAATTTTCTCACCCTACAGTTAAGTTTACGCTAGTTCTTCAGAGTTATCGTCGCTCTAATCGCTATCAGTGTATTTATCGCTACTGTTTGTTTCTGTATCTGTTGTTACGTTAGCGTGACGTCATGCCATGCTGATATTGGACGGTTGGTCACATATACCGCTCTAGGTAGGAGCTTCATCACACACCATCGGTATTTTAGGAACCATAAGTTTGTAACTAGTGTTTTCCAACCCGCGGTATTGTTATGTGTAAATTACCATTTGGCTTCGGCCAGCTATTTTAAGACACTGACATCAGCGGTAGTTTTTTGTTTTGAAAAAATATTTAACGGTCGTGCTTTCTTTTTCTC
Organism: Drepana arcuata; assembly: GCA_016069955.1. Lineage (NCBI taxonomy): Eukaryota > Metazoa > Arthropoda > Insecta > Lepidoptera > Drepanidae > Drepana > Drepana arcuata. The sequence goes on along the minus strand of JACCPG010010027.1, from coordinate 17,234 downwards.
AATGAGTCAAATTCATTAGGTTGATAGCTATTATCTCTGGTTTAGGTAATTCAATCAGAATTCGATTTTCGAATTTTGAAAACTTTAAGGGCTGCCTGTTTTTACGTTGAAATATTCGTCGTCGTCGTTGGGGTGTAGGAAAAGTGGTTCCTATCACCTAATCTTTGGCGTGAGGGTCACTCGCTCGCGATAACTAGACAAGGTCACGGCGCTGGCGCCGGCCTGCCGCGACGCCCGGCGCGCGCAGCCCGTTAACTTTTTAATTCGTCAGCCAGTGGCGCTACCGCCGTCAGCCTTTGTTAGGTATACATTCCGCTTCTTGCGTTTTTCAGCTAAGTGTTCATTTTAGAATGAGGGATTTTATTATTGTATAATTGTTTTATTCTACTATTGAAATAGTTTTTATTCAAAATATTTTATTCAACGTAAGGGACACAGGGAACACTTATTGAAAGTCATATACAGTCATATCATAACTTAATAAAAACTAAAGTTACCACCGTTTCCAAGAAAAATACCTTCAAAGAGAAGTTCATGACTGTACTCGTTCTATTTGTTACTGGAATGTTGTACAATTATTCCGAAGCAACAATTTGTGTCGCAAATGTTTGCTCCAAATCCAAACACTCCACAGTGAGCAGAATTATGATGAGAGAGATCGCCGTAGTAATGCAGAGCAGTGTGTACGCTGCCTAGCGACATATCTGCCAGCAATACTGAATCAACCAAGTGTTACTTACAATCACGATAAACGTGTGTAAATTACTCACATGCCCGATCGGATGGTCTCACATCGACGGATAACGTTCAGTAATGAAATTTGTTCATTAAAAATTATCATGTGAATATAAGCGATAAAAACATGCTATTACTTAATACTTACCGGTGATTACTGAAGACTGACTAATATTGAGAGAGTTTAAAGATAAATATAAAGTTACCGAAGAATGGCCATGACACCGACTCACGCGCAGTTCAAATCGCCTACAAACCATCGCCTACACAATTTGTAGTAATGTTACTTAGGAGTTTGTACGTAGGTGTGTTGACAATGTTTATTAGCATATTAATTAAGAAGAAAGCCGAGAAAAAATATGAATATGAATGTCTCCTTATATGTGATGCCCAAAGTCAGAGGCCCAGTGAGACCTTGCATTATAGGATTTTGGGCAGTGAACTTTTTGTTCGGTTTACCTATTTTGGGCTTGAAAGGTTTCCGAGAACTGAGATATTGAAAACAAAGGTAATTGATCACGGTCCTGATTTGCTAATCCCATATTTAAGCTATAATCAAATAATGTATGATAATGTTGAAATTAATCGTATTCTGAGGATTTTGCTAAGGCTTGATCGATTATTATATAAATAATATTTTTGTAATGAAAATAGACTTATTTCTTATTAAGGACGATCCAAGACCATCAGCAGGGAGTTCGTTGATACAATACATTTGCATGTAATTTCTTATATACGGGTAAATCATTTTATGAAAAGATAAACAAAAAATTATCATTACTTTGTCAAATTCAAAATCTTTTATTCAACACAATGAACACAGATAACATTTATAGTACATTTATGATGACCTATTTTATCTTTGCCACTATTTGCGAGAAAAATAAATGTATTAGGCATTTGATATGCATTTAAAAACGTTTGTCTATAATCAATGCAATGTGTACTTCTGAAAACAAATATCTAAATATATTCTCAAAACAATCTTTAGACACAGCCCCAAATTTGGAAGTCTAAATGATAACCATGCAAGTAGGTACGTTGTTGCGCCGGCGTTCCCAACAAGTATGTTGAGCGTACATGAATTTCCTTCGGCTTATACTTACATAGTACACCTGGGCCAATTTGGCCGTAAAAATTCTCAATGTTTCAAGACAGACCTCACCTGTATAGTTTTTGTCCGGCACAGCGTCGCCAGTCTCGACAAGACCCGTCGCCACTGTTTTTATCGACTTTCGCGACATGCTCCCACCAACAGACTACCTAAAATTAACATGATAGGCCATGTTCTCTGTACACATATTTATAAATTTGTAACATATCATCGTTGTTCTTCGTGAATTATTGATAATTGGTTTATCAGTCCGTTTCTTTACTTCATCGGGTAAAATACCCATGTTCTGGCAAAATCCACACAACAGCTTCAGTTTACGATCTCGCGGAACGTAATAATTGTCTTCGTCGTAAATTTAACCGTCGATAGTTATTTATCGTTGCACACCTGCCACGTTTAGTAGATTGTTACACTATTGTGGGTAACATCTGTTAAAGTAATTTTGTGTTTATAGAAGAAATTTCCGATATTTTGTTGGCAGAACTTAAAAATGAAATACTTAACGCACATTCATCTCTGGACTGTAGTACGTGTCCAAGGCGCACGTTTACGATTCGGTGCCAATCACGCCGCCGGGGCGGCCTCTGTTTGTGAATGTTTTTATACGACACTGCGCTTTCGGGGGGGCGAGAGGGGGGATCGTTATCTTATCGAGCGCAGGCGTCGACGCGACGCCGCCGCCGACTCTCAGGATCAAGAGATTGCCTCGAACCTGGCGTAAACGAAGCATTCACTGTCTACACTCTCATCCACCACCCGCTACGGAAATCAGTCGCCACATCCGGCAATTAATAACCACATCACATCGGCGACGGTTAAATTTTATCGAAGTATTATCAAGAACATTTAGAAATGATTCAGTACCCACACAACATTCACCGGGCTATTACAAGTGGGGTCGAAAATTTTATGAAGTTGTCTAGATATACCCGTATAAGAATCCATCTGTTTATGATAGCGACGCGTCGGAGGTGGTGGTATGGCCGATATTTATTTAGCCATAATTGCTTGTCGGCTGGCTGGCGCCGGCGCCGTGTCGCGCCGAGCGGGGCGGGGGAGTACCTGCGCCGGCGCACACACCCGCCTTGCCTCACTCGAACTGCGTAAGCTCAACTCGATTTTCGTGATCGGTTTTTTGTTTTATTGTAGGTAGTCTGGTCATGTTTTTGGGTTGCTTTGTTGAATTTGTGAATGGTTCTCTTATTACAATAAGAGAACCTCTTTAGAGAAATAGGCTTGCATTGAAATGAGTTGTTTGTTACAAACGACCGTGTCTGCCTGTCGATGAGTAAGTCATTTGACACTTTAACCGAAACTAATGAAAAATAGCTAAGCGTAATAAAAAAATGAATGCAAATATTTATTCGTCTCATTCAGTGGAATGAATGGTTGATAGTTCGAACGTATATTATCGGTTTAACTTTACTTGAGAAACTGTCAACTGTGTGTGTCACAAAATAGCCCATTGACTGGCGGCACCTGTGACAGAACCGGTTGCTCCCGGCGGTGGCTCTTGCGAAACTGGAAATATTGTCGTATTTTATTACCTACACCTAACAGAGTAGTCAACGTGACCAAGGTGGGTCATTCCGACTCTTTGTGGGAGGTTTATCTAATTCATTCCTTTCAAGCCACATATCTTTAAATATTTATTTAGTTATTCGCTTACATCCCGTGCGGTGTTTGCAGTTCTGGCCAGTGCATTGAGTGAGGTACATTTTATTAGACATTGCTAATAGTTCGGAGAAGTCTCACGTTATCATCATGTAACTATTTGGTTCGTGAGTGACGTCATCCTTGATAGCAGCTAGTAGTTTTCTTATAGCATGAAAATATGAATATAAAAATTATGATAGTCACTTGACTGACACACACTAATAAAGTTTTCGTAATGTAATATGAATCGGTCGGGCAGGTTATCGAAAAGAGGCCTTTTGGGGATCAGATGAACCGTTAACAAATGAGTATACACTTTATTGATGTAAAATTTACATTAAATGATACACAGAAAACTTATATTCTGCTTTAGGAAATGTATTACATATTAATAGAATAATAGTGAGCTGAGGATATAAATGTCTCAGCTTACGTTGCATATACAGCTCCTCACTAATGAGAGTTAATTAATCCCTCTGATGTGCCGATATAACAACAATTATGTTAAATAGTAAAGCAGATGTTGTTTCTAGTGCCGGCTCGTCATAATTAACTATAATTACTTTTTTAACCGCTGCAACTCCCCGTGAAGCCCTTTGAACGAGGAAATTGTATTTAATATGAATATTTATTTCTATCTCACAGAATTCATGTTTGTTTTCAAGTAGTTCTGATTCGAGATTAGTTTTTGTTTTGATCAATCAATCAGCTTGTTCAATAATTGTAGGCATTTGCATGGTATGAGCGTTGGTTCCGTGTATACGTCAGCGTCGCCTTCCGCTTTCGGTGGCCTAGCGCAGACAAGCAAGGTCCGTGTACGCAACACTTGACATCTGCCTACGTCAATATATGTATTTACGAACTAAACTTTGCCATCTCTCTTTTTAATTTCAAGTACAAACAGATATATAAGTTGATTGGCATATTAAAATTGCATAGTATATTTTTGTATTATAAAATATCTTGCGTATTTCCCATTACTTTATAGATATCACGTTCTGAGTGCTATTTATTTAAAAGATACCAGGCAAATCGGAACATTTAAGGCGTTTTCTTGTTCTGCGTCTGGATTATTATGGATAAAATCCAAATTTTGACAATATTTAAAGTGTGGAGCAATTAGGAAGCAGATATAAATCATAGAGATAGATCTGTTTGTGTTGAGGCGAGCGGTCGCCAAACGGCGCAGCGTGGCGGGTGCGCGTGGGTGAGCAGAGCGGCCGCCCGGCGCCGACGCTGGCGCCATCGGACATGTTATAATTCGGGCGGGCTATTTCTAGCGATTCACACGCGCGCTCTCCGCTTTGTGCGTATAACAATTTTTTTGAATTTTAGAACCGTTCCGCTAGTTGCACCAAGTTGGCCTCATGCAGAGCATTCCATCAGATATTTACGCATTACCATACTTCAGACACTAGACTGTTGATGCAAATAACAAATGACAAATTATAATTGGGTTATATAAAACCTGTGATAGACAGTATTTATATGAATACGTAGATACACGTTTCGCTTTGTATCGTTGTTGTTAGGATATGGTATGTTTATCTGGATGATTTTATAGCATTTGTTTTTTCTTTATTTCTCTATCAATTCAGTTACGTACATTTCGCACCACACCAAAGGATCGGAATGAAAAATTGACTGCAACAGTTTGGTACACATTGCTCGATAACTCGTGAATGTGTAGTTTTTATCACCAAATACTGTAAGTATATTTTTGAGTGAAAGAGGGACAAACAACCGAAAATGACAAATTTTCGCATTTATAATATATGTAGGATGTAGGTACCTTTATGGCTGGACAGCCTTCGGTCTTACAGTTAAAGCTCTCTTCTTAGACCTTGAACCTTGCGGGCTCGAATCCTGTTGGGTTTGTGTGATAAGCTCCAAATTTCGTTAGTTACAAAGTACAAACATCAAGATGTACTGATTGATCATGGTATCATTATATATATATTATAATTTTCAAAGTAAATGCTTAATTATGCGCATGTAAATACCATAGATCTGCGTACAATTCTTTTTCCAAAATTTTCTAAAATTCTAAAATAAAAAAAAAAAATTAAAAATAAAATAAAATTAAAAATAAAATTCAGTATAACGAATAGAAATTATCCAGGTGCTTCATATTTCATTATTATTATTCAATTAAAAGTCAGAAGAGTTGCATAATTAAATTAAAACACCTGATATCTCTTCTGCTTAGTACATATTTATGTCGTTCAAATAATTATCCTACAGACTTCATAATGAAATTCAACATATTTGGTGTCTGCAATACGTTTTATCATCAAAACACAATAAATCTAAACATACGCATGATTCACTGGCGATGTATAAGCTGTTGTTGGTTCTATACTGCGCCGGCGCAGGAATTGGCGTGTTTGTCTGACGTGGCTAAAGACAGTGCTATATAGGTACTCCCCATAAAATTTCGCTGGATTAATGGATTTATTTTAAAGAAGACTTTGTGATGTACGTATAAATGCATATCACTTCTAGTCTCATAAGGGGTAGGCTGAAATATTAAAACGTCCGTTCACTCTGGAATTACTGACCTATTGCTTCAGCCACATTCATCGGTTACTTCGCTGAGTGACATAGGCTATATTTACTTTTCTTATGCCCACCCGTGCGAAGCCGGGACGGACCGCTAGTATAGTATATAAGACAAGTTTAAATATACTACTAAAGCTTACCAGGTAGTTTCCCATCGCAGTCGAGTACCTAGCTAGGAAAGTACCTGTTTAATTTTTAGCTCGTTATCAAGACCATATTTGGCTAAGAGCTAGCTCGGCAGCCATGCTTTCCAACGATAGAGTAATTAAAGCCTGTTCTACAGGTTACATAGTAATCGAAGGACAAACTGACTGACAACTCTCGGTATTTATTGCTATAGATCAAATACTCAGATTAATTACACATGCCGAGGCTCCATACTTGCCTACCGTACTCTCCAGCCTATCTACAACATCGCGCATTCCACAACACAACCAACAAATTTATACTCTATCTAAATTTATACACGGATCATTCTTCACTGACTGAACCCTTCAATAATTGAAACACGATATAGTACCATCCATGCGTTCGAATTTAAACTCTGTGTCTTATGTCGTTTGGCTCGTTTCTAAACACACTCCCTTTGCATCGGAGCAAATGATCTAATGATTTCTAATTAAAGCGATTTTAACAGTGCACTCTATTTATTACACAACAGAGTCTTTTTTCAATAAACGTCTTTGGTTTATATAGCGTAACAGTTCTGAAAGAAATTTCAGTCACGCTATTCTACATATTTATATGAGTAGCTTTCGAGTTGTAAAAAGGTCGGATATCACTGTGGGCTGATGTTCGAATTCGAAATTACTTAACACGGTATTAAAGTTTAGAATCGGTTGCTTGGACAACGGTGTGCAGACTCGTTTGGACACACACGAACATTAAAGTCAACAACTAACATTATTTATATCTGTTAGATGCTATGCCAGGCGTTTAGGGTCATTTACTTTTGTATTTCTTTTGCCTTTTTTCAGGCATTTTAATACTTTCAGTGCTAAGTAGAATGCCTCGTATGTGCTGTATCTAAAGCATTTTGACATTGAAGGCACCTATTTCGTATGTAAAATAAATATTTGATATACAAATACAGCTTAATATTTATTTATGTCTATAGCTTCCAATTCCAAACTTCCATTCGTGTGCCCCTTAAGCATTTCTCAGAATGTCAGCCAGTGCGCACAGCTTTACATTATAAAATTGTATTCAATACAGTCTAATAATGAGCGTATAATTTGTATTCAAAATGTCTATCGGCATCGAAAAACAATCTTGACACGTCCGCCGACGACGGCGCCGAATTGCAAATGACAATTGCATAAATCACATTCGGAATTCGAAAACACTAATGGTGTTGGAAATCTGTGACCAATAGCGCGTGCCTGCTACGTAAATGGGGATTAGATCGCGTTCCGGATTTAAACGACAATGTTTAAATTTGAAACGTTTTTTTTTTCAATTTAAATGAATTGTTTCGGAACATGCCACACGTTTGCATTTTATTGGCGAATGTTGTAAAACAATAGCTATAAAATATAAACAATGTTTATGAAGTCTGTTATACAAATTTTTATTGTATATTTTTTTATATACTTATATTTAAATGCAAATTTTATATTGGCCTGTACTGTTTTTTTACTTAATAATATTGTATTACGCATATGACCCATATGTGGTAATACAATAAAAATAAAATACGCATTCACCTGAAACTCAAAAGTAATGGCATTAATATAATAGTGATGCTCGTCTTAATATATAGCTGTAACACTATAAGTATCTCATAGTATATATTATAATTTTACCAGCGGTAAGAACAAACTCACCAAATTTAAGTGAACAAAATTATTGCCATCTATTATATTAGTAGTCGGCACAACAATTCCGACTCAAAATTATATTCCGTAATCACTCAAAATTACATTTGATTTGATACAAATGACAGATCGCGGTTTGAAAAGCAACCCATAAAACTGTCGTTACGAGGTCAAAATATAGGTTAGTCTCTGGGCTCGTCTTGGCCTGATAATTGCGGGCGGTCCTTGGCCACTACCTGGTCGGGTTGTATTTGTTTTATTATTTTGTTTAAAAACGAGTAACGAGGTTATCGATTAGGTTAGGTTGGTATTTTCCGTTCTAAATACCAGGTATGCATAGCAATTTAAAAATTCTGATTAATTGAGACAGGATGCAAAATAAACTAGTCTAATAGCGGGAGATTGAAGTCTTGGCAATGATTTATAAGGTTCTTTAAGTTTGTGTTCTTATGTTATTATTTCTTTCTTTCCAGAAACCCCTCCTCCGCCATATAGTAGATACGCGATGGAAGATCTTAAAACAAAAGGTAAGGATTAAAATAAAATTGTTCTAAATTCAAGCTCTGGTAGGCAATGTCATGAAATGACATGACATTTCGTTGTGACAGTTGGGTGTATTGGCAATTGCAAATGTTTATATTTTTTTATATACAATATAAGAATAGTGAAGAGTATTTTGTGTATCACCGCTTAAATCCATATGTACATATGTTTTAAATTCGAACCTTGAAAATATCGTTGTAAAGGATACTTCTTAATTTAAATTTAAAAAAATATATAGTTTTTTTGTTTTTAAAAGAATATATACTCTTTATTTTCGTTTCGTTTCCATCCAGTATTGCACTTCATATGCGTAAATTTACATATCTTTAGCATTTGCATATAAAAAATTCTATGCTTTTCCTTATATGATGAACATCCCAATCTTAAAATCAGAATTACTATTCTAGCCAATAAGATAGCTCTTCAGAAGTGTTCAATTTGAAACATAACCACATTGGTCGGGCCATAGTTGTGAGGTTAGTTTACCAAAAGGCGAGTGATCGTGGAATCCGGCCTGCGCTGGGCCGGCGCCGTCGCTTCCTGGAAATTAGGGATGGATAGGGATGGTACACTGGTATTGCTGTCGACAAAACATATCGATAAATTGAGGAAGCTATAGTTATGGAAATTTCCGAACAATTTAAAGTTGCAAAAAAAAAATATTCCAAAAATATACTTTGCACTAAACACATCAATAATCGCGATCAATAAATGAATAAGCTGAGAGAAGTCTTGCTGAACAGAATATATTCATGCATTGGTAAAAAGCATTTCACTCGCTAAATAAAATATAATGTGTTATTGTTTTGTGTTCGTGATAATCAGACGCTGTCTCTTTTATCTCGGCCAATTAATGAAAGACAGATCAATAATCTAGATTTATTTATTAGTGAAAACTTTTCACTAGCTTATACGTAATAATACAATTAAAGCAAAGGGCTTGTTTTGAGTAACTTAAGGTTTAATATTGTTAGTTTATTATACTACTATAATATCTACTCCACAATGCAAACATCAATGAGTTAATGAATGGTGTTACGACTACGTCATATTATCATTGGCAGCCATTTTATTGGTTGATTGCTTTTTAGATCCATAGTACTATTATCCCTTCCACTTTATACATTTACATTGACGTATTTATCCCGTTTTTAAATTAAAAAATATATATTCCCTGAGCATCTGATTAAAATGCACTTTGTTCAATGCTGGGTTTATACCCATTTAAGCCATCCCTCTTGCATCAGCTGATGGGATCCTACGCAAGTCTTCCCTACACTTTGATGTATGATCGACCCACTTAACATGTTATTAAGGACATATAAATCATATTATTGTTCTTACCATATATGGTCCCACCTTCCAGCAAGTGTCTCAAAAATATGAAGGGATGCAAAAAGATTTAAAAACACCCTTCTTCCCCCTCTTTCCGCTAGGAATATTTAGGTCACGACTCCTTCATCGCCTTGCTCTCTTCTCTTTGTATATTACTGTTATGTTAACGTATAACGTATTATTAATAATAATACAATGTAAAAGTATCGATAAAATAGTCGTTGCCACAGCCTTACAGGGCTGGTCCCTCAGCCTGCGCGCACGCATTCCACCGCCGCCATCTTTAAGCTGCATTATTAATGCTTACGTCGGCGGCGGCAAACATTAGCCTCGGATCTTTTCCCTTTGAAACCAGCGGCTCAGCGGGGTAGTTATATTTGTTTTAAATAAAGTCCCTGGCGGTGAAATTCGGCATTAACTAAGACTTAACAATGAAAGGACAACAACGCGTGCCTGTTTGACAGTAGATAATGGTATTATAGTATTTGATGGGAATCATAGCTCTACTTTTTGTAGAGTTTAAAGATGTAATTAACAGTAAATTAATTCAAAAAGCTTACTATACAACATCAGATTATTTGAATGATGGCCATACATGGCAATTAATGGTTCCTCTTGTACAGAGTTTTATCTTAGTAATTTAATCTTTTTCTACCCCTACTTGAGGGAACAGATGTTAATAAAGTAAACCGGGGAGTTTGCTTCGCCATTTCTTCTCCGGGCAGGCTTTTTTTTCTTGGAAACTGGTAACTTTAATTTTTATTAAGTATGAGCCGATCAATAAAAATTCCTTGTGTCCCTTACATTGAATAAAATATTTTGATTTGAAAAATATGTTGAGGACTTTTTAACTATAGTATAATTCACATATCAACTCTTATGAAGAAGAGAGAGAGAATAGAGCGCCAGTTCTCTATAGAGTTACAGTCGTTTATTGGTACATCCGTATTCATCAGTTTCTTTATATAATAATAATAATATAATAATAATATATCCTCGCGCCTTCCCACAAGGGTCCCCGAAGGGGTAGGCAGAGGTGTATAGGTAATATCCACACACCCACTTTCCGCCAGAGGTAAATTAGGTGCCAACGTCACAGATGGCGAGTCCATCGCCGTTAATCCAGCACGACTATACAAACGCCTTTGAATTTCTTCTCAGATGTATGCAGGTTTCCTCTCGATGTTTTCCTTCACCGTTCAGCTCGTGGTGTGACTAATCACTGTACTTAAGTTCAGAAAAACTCATTGGTACAGTCTGGATTCGAACTTGCGACCTTTGCGTCGCAGGCAACTGTTCGAACCACTCGGCCACCACGGCTCCCTATCTAGTAAATTTTAATGAACATTAATTCTTCTTAACGTTATGTTCTTAATGATAGTTATCATCTTAGCATGTACAAAACAATTAAAATACAATATTATGATAACGAGTCACAGGAAATACCCTGGTCAATCAAAGCTGGGGTGCAAAACTCTTTATAGCGGGATTCCCTCAGAACTACATCATAGGATTTCCCGGACCCCCCTATTTCATGGCTTTTAGGCGCCGTCTGCGCTTCAACTCATATAATTGTCTGAGTATTTAAATTTTCGCGTTCACTTTCAATAAGAACAGTACATATAAATGAACTTTGAAGGTCGACTATTCTCAACCGTAATGTTTTCAGTATGTATCTCTTCTTTTATTGGTTTTATTTCATATCCTGTTTTCATTGAATGGAACCAATTCGGTCCCTCTGATACGGTTGACATTGACATTCCGATTGGGTCCATTACGGTGTTCCCACGTGCTTCCCCGAACCCATTCATTTCATTTACACCATCACAAATTTACAGCCGCGTACAAATTAGGTTGTTAAGCAATTTTGGATCTTAACAAAAGGAGGGTAGACGTTTTTCGGTTCGTACTGTAGTCTTGCGCTAAGTGATCGGGTCCCTTCTCTCGAGTGTTGCGATAACGGCGGTATCCATTAACGTTATCGTTACGTTATCGTGGCGCCGGCGCCGCTCGGCTGACACAAATATAGCCGGCCAGTGTTTGTCTTTGTCCTCTCGAGCTAGGTGGGTGCTTGATTTGGTTTCACAAACTTTACTTGGTGTACATTTAATGAGGCGCCAATATAAAGTAACTTTTGTAGAAAAAAAACGTCTAGTGATTTTCTTGGCATGCGTCTATAAGTATGATATCATCAACATATACAAGTTTTGATTCTATCAATAATTAAGAATCAGATATCAATGTTCTTACTTGTTCGTTTTGAAAGATCGTATTTTAACCGCCTACCTTCACCGTAGGCCGCCGACTATGTCAACGTAATCCAATCTCTAATGCTACTATTTTAAAGTAGATTGCTATTTGATAATAGCCCATGGCCATATCTTAAGGTAATGCATAGGAACTTTATCGAAGTTTTAAAAGTGCTCTTGAGATTTAAATAAGAACGTAGTCGTTTTAGGCGGTTATATGTTTGCTCAGCCCCTCTTTCAAGACACCGTTGGTATAATATAACAGCTTGACATGTCAGTATTGCAGGTTTGAAGCCCAGTGGTACCCATAATCATGGTGTTAACGGTAAAGGAAAACGTCGTGAAGAAATCGCTGAAAATAATTTATTACGTACGAACTCGTGCTTGAGAAACGGCGAACAGACTCGCCATCTTCATTTTACATATCTGCCTACTATTTCAGAGGCTTGTAATTTTATTAAATCTATTTGGAATATTTATACTTCGGGCCTATTATTACATCAAAAAGCCATAATTTATTTTACATACATACATACATACATATAATCACGCCGAGTCCCTAACGGGGTAGGCAGAGAGTATAGAGCGCCAGTTCTCCCTAGACTTACATACCTCTTTCGCTTCGTCTACATTAATCAGTCTCTTCATACATGCTCGTCGGAGTACTCTCGATTAATTAATTAATTTTAACCGTTGAATATCTTATTTTGCTTTATTTATCTCGCATATATATTATGTAGTATACTATTATTAGTCTGTTTGTCATAACTGTCCGACAGCAGTACATCGCTTGTAAACACATCTCTGTATAAAATGCAGCGTTAGTGTGTCAGTCCATCGGGTGTCGTTTACACTTTACGATATTCGATAAGAGTTCTTAATTTCACGCCAAAATTTAATTATTTGTTGAAATTACCCAAGTTGTTTGAAGTACGGCTCGCGAATTATTAACCTGTCTTGATAATGGCCAGCAACATAAAGCCGGTGTGTAATTTATATATTTATAACTCTCCTGTAAAATACGCTGTGGCCAAGCGGCTTAAGTGGTCACCTGCAAGATTGAAAATACTGGTTGAGTTTTTCTGAGCTTGACCGACGACTCTGAGATCCTTACGTTAAAGGAAAACTTCAAAAGAAAACTTACATGTGTTAACGTTATGTCGCGATACGGAGACAGGGATCGTTATCTACCCCGTTTGTACTAATATGTATAACAAAAGAGAGTTGGATCCCTGCCTACCCGTTCGGCGATCCGGGAAGATGACCATTATCACAGGACTATGGAAAATACATTTCGACGGTCTGGTCTAGTAGTAGAGCTCTTGACTGCGAAACTTGAGGTCGTGGGCTAGACTGCCCGCTGAGGGCAGATATTTTTGTGATGAACACGAGTATTTGTACCTTAGTCTTGGATGTCCTTTGTATTTAAGTATCTATATAAGTAAATATATCGTTGTCTAGTTACCATAAAACAAGCTTTGCTTACTTTGGGACTAGGTCAATTTGTGTGGAATTGCCCCAGGTATTCTTCTATTCTATTCTTAAAGGTTACATATCTATCTATATAAGTTAATATATCGTTGTCTAATAACAATAACACAAGCTTTGCTCAATTTGGGACTTGTTCAATTAGTGTGTATTTATTCATTACATTTAATTCCTTAGTATCCCTTATCTATGAGCTACAGAGTACTTTGCTCCTTTAAGAAATACAATATCAGATTTAGTAGGTTATCTTACGATTACACTACGATCAATTGCTTGCCCCATCGTTAGCCAACGGCTCCAAAGTACGGAAATTTACTTAATGAGTTATTCTATACAATTATTTCATACTAGATGTGCCTCGCGGTAACACGCGCAGAACATGGTTCTTGTTTAATAAAAACATATCTGCTAATCCAGCTAATAATGAATCTCTGTGCCAATTTCATTTTGCGTGAAAGAGCAATAAACAACCTGACAAATGGTAAACATTCATAATGGTTGTAGGATTTTAGCCGGCCCTAGAGAATTTAAGCGAAATCGCTTTATCTAAAACGATATTTGTCCCATGAATTCAATAAATGAAAACATTTTGTGACAAATCGGTCCGTTTTCGGTGAAATCTGTCGTAGAGAATAAATAATAATGAATAAATACCTGGGACAATTCCACACAAATTGACCTAGTCCCAAATTAAGCAAAGCTTGTGTAAATTAATCTGTCGCATTCATAACATTTTATGTAATTATGACATACTTCAAAACGTTACTGCGTAAAGTAATAATTATTATTTAGGCTTGGTGATAAACCTATTTATCACCGACTTACTTCGGTACCAGAACTTGTGGTGTTTTAGGATTGAATATATATATAACAGCCGTGGTGGCCAAGTGGTTCGAGCAGTTGCCTGCGACGCAAAGGTCGCAAGTTCGAATCCCGACTGTACCAATGAGCTTTCTGAACTTAAGTACATGATGATTAGTCACACCACGAGCTTTACGGTGAAGGAAAACATCGAGAGGAAACCTACATACTGAGAAGAAATTCAAAGGCGTAGGCTTCGGGGACCCTTGTGGGAAGGCGTGAGGATATCTATATATATATATATAATTCATAATTTTAGGATTAATCTGTTCTACAGTATTGTATTAGGTTAACATGTAAGGATAGTTGTAATTATGATAATATAATATAATATATCCTCACGCCTTCCCACAAGGGTCCCCGAAGGGGTAGGCAGAGGTGTATAGGTAATACCCACACACCCACTTTCCGCCAGAGGTATATTAGGTTCCAACCGGACAGATGGCGAGTCCATCGCCGTTACTCCAGCACGACTATACATACGCCTTTGAATTTCTTCTCAGACGTATGCAGGTTTCCTCTCGATGTTTTCCTTCACCGTTAAGCTCGTGGTGTGACTAATCACCGTACTTAAGTTCAGAAAAACTCATTGGTACAGTCGGGATTCGAACTTGCGACCTTTGCGTCGCAGGCGACTGCTCGAACCACTCGGCCACCACGGCTCTAATCGATAATTATGATAGATAAATAAATAGAGACTTAGTCCGATGCACAGTCGTATGGTATAAAGGGCCTTAATGCGGTGTCATTGAGCTTTCAACTATTCGGTCGAGCCCGTGTGAATGCTAGCGAGGAGGTATCTGCCTCGTGTATCGCTACAATTTTATATACGATATGCTATACTGTTTGGTTGTGTGTTAGATATTATTGCCACGTTGTTGGGATGTGATTGGGGAACCAAAGCCTTCCGATGTAAAGAGTTTGGTACGGTATAGATGCGGTGATAGTTCTGTTAAAGTAGACGATACAGTAATTGTACCGTTTTTATATAAAAAATAAGTGTTAGGTTTCATTTTGTAGTGTGCAGATCTGAACAGGAGTTCGTAAGTAAGATTCAGTAATTCTGATGTACGTATATGACACGTTTTCACTTCAAATCAAATACAATATAAAATGTATTATTACATCTAAGGGACAGTTGTACTATTAGCCTATCGTATCAAATAAGAATTATATGTGTTAAACCAGCTAATAATCTACCGTGCTGCTAAATTGCATCCGACTGCAATTTTATTTAACAATTAACAATATTTGCAAAAACAGAAATAATGTTAAGAACGTAGATGAAGCTGATGTACCTGATGTACCTGATGTTTCTCTATTTACACATCTCTGGTGCTTAACTTTTTAAATTTCTTAATATAAAATGACAGCTGTCAAAGTATACACGTCAAATGGTTTACCAAAGGGCCGGTAGCCACGTCCACGAATTGTATAAATTCTCAAATAACCTTGCCAGAGGCGCATACCAATAATATTGTGAGATGATATTATTGTTCTCGCTCGATTTGTATGTAAACTACCATACACGTGGCGTTTTCTTAGAATAACTTAGCCTGTAACATAAATATCATGCACGATTGACTAATAAGGTTCAATGTGTTTGTAAATGGAATCAATGGGTTTTAACAGGTTGTAAAATTGCTTGAGAAAACTTATTTCGTACGTTCTTCACGGGGTTCCGAAGGGTTAAAGATATTTTCGCCATTCCATCGACATTTCTCAAGCATGACTATACACGTGTTTTGAATATCTTTTAAAATATATGCAGGTTATACCGTAAAGCTCGTGGTATGACGTTCACACTGTTTAAGTTGGTAGGTAAAGACCGCTGGTATTCTATCCTAAAATATGTTTCACAGGCGACTATTCAAGTTGCTCGTTAACTACCTATATAATTATAATAAAAGTAACTGCAAGAAGATGTACCCTTCAAGTTATTTTATATGCAGACTGCATTCAGTGCATAACATTTACTATTTGTAATAAAATAAGCTAATTTCAAAAACCTAAAATCGCTTATCTCTATTCAAATAAATTATTGCAAATGTGATATAAATAAAAAAAAAACACGGAATCAGCGAATCAAAATCGACAGGACAGTCCGACCAATCACGTGCAGTTATGTCGTACAAAACGAGAAATATAATAATAAAAAAAAAACAAAATGGAGGCGTTTGTAGTATAAATCTCCAAACGTTTTTGTTTAAATGCTATTTATGTGAAATGTATCTGATTTCACATTATAATTGCTTGACTCACAGCTTCAATACCAAAGCCATAATCTCTACTAATATTATAAAGAGGAAAGATTTGTATGTAAGTATGTTTGTAACGAATTGGGTCAAAAGTACTGACTGGACCGATTTGAAAAATTCTTTCACCATTGGAAAGCTACATTCACCCTGAGCGACATAGGCTATATAAGCCGGGAGGGACCGGTAGTTTTCTTTAAAAAAAATGTCCATCCGTGCGAAGCCGGGACGGACTGCTAGTATGATATAAACCGTTTCTTTGACTTTGCTTGTGTGCCAAGTATATTTTACAATAAGAATGATGTGGTCAATATCTACACTTGCTTGGAAGACTGACTTTAGATTAAGACAGTGAAATTCCTTTAGTGTATTAACATGTTTATTAATAAATATTGTAAATTACATAAAGAATAGAAGGGGTAGGCAGAGGTGTATAGATAATATACCCACACACCCACTTTCCGCCAGAGGTATATTAGGTGCCAACGTGACAGATGGCGAGTCCATCGCCGTTACTCAAGCACGACTATACATACGCCTTTGAAATTCTCAGACGTATGCAGGTTTCCTCTCGATGTTTTCCTTCACCGTAAAGCTCGTGGTGTGACTAATCACTGTA
>JACCPG010010024.1:0-11541 GCA_016069955.1 Drepana arcuata | reverse complement strand
AATATATGTAGGTCTCGAGAGAACTGGCGCTCTGCGCTGCTTGCTTAATATATGTAGGTCTCGAGAGAACTGGCGCTCTACGCTGCTTGCTTAATATATGTAGGTCTCGAGAGAACTGGCGCTCTACGCTGCTTGCTTAATATATGTAGGTCTCGAGAGAACTGGCGCTCTACGCTGCTTGCTTAATCCAGTATGGCCTTGGCGTGGTCATATATGTATGTAGACACTTACTCTTCTGATTCGGTGTTCTTCATAAGCTCTATAAATTAGAGTAACTTGTTCTATTGTGTACCTTCTTATTGCATTAACCAATTAATGACGAATGCATTTTATTATATATATAATAATAATATAATAATAAATATATCCTCACGCCTTCCCACAAGGGTCCCCGAAGGGGTAGGCAGAGGTGTATAGGTAATACCCACACACCCACTTTCAGCCAGAGGTATATTAGGTGCCAACGTGACAGATGGCGAGTCCATCGCCGTTACTCAAGCACGACTATACATACGCCTTTTGAATTTCTTCTCAGACGTATGCAGGTTTCCTCTCGATGTTTTCCTTCACCGTAAAGCTCGTGGTGTGACTAATCATATATATATATATATATATATAGTCACGTCCGCTGTTTTGTTTAACCAGAGATATACTTTAGGTGCTAACGTGACAGATGGCGAGTCCATCGCCGTTACTTAAGCACGGTTATTAGATACGTTTTCCTCCACCGTTAAGCTCGTGGTGTGACTAATCACTGTACTTAAGTTCAGAAATACTCATTTTTACAGTCAGGATTTGAACTTACAATCTTTGTGTTGCAGGCTACTCGAACGATTCGGCCACCACGGCACAGCTTCCTTATTATTATCCCTATATGTATGTAGTGCCTTCACACAAGTATCCACTAACTACGACGAGGTAATTACAACCTATCAGTAATGAGAGGTTCTATGGTTTGCGACATGTAACTCGTAACTCGCATCTAAAGTTGACCTCTGATTCAATGCCATTGTTATGTTACCTTAACAAACACTCCGTTATTTCAATTAAATAATCTGGCGAAGCTCACAAAAGCCCCGTGTTTACTCGAGGCTAATATATTACATTGGCGAAATAAATCAAAGGCGTGCTACGACAACAAATTCAGTTGCTTCAATGGCGCTCGTGTAATTAAAGAATAGACCTTTTATCCATTGAGGCGGGTAATCTGCGTGTTGGCGTGTTGGCGTATTGGGACCAATCGACGACTTCCCACTTATTGGCGCCCGCTGTCACCGGACTGAACAAATATAGGAAAAATGGAAGAGACACATATTGCTCAATCTGCTCCACTCTCCATACCTAATGTCAGCCTTGGGATGTACATATAGAGCACAATTTCGATTGTGGATGAAGTTAATAATGAAAGAAAGATTGGTAAAGTTTGTTGACACGCCTGCGTTGAGGCGTAATCTCTTTTGCAGTATTCATTTTGCGTATTCACGCTGCGGTGCGATTGTTCACTTTTGGTTTTGTGAAAATTGGCGCTACCTTTCATTTTGCACACACCTTGTGTATCCAAGGGTACAAAGAAGGTGGAGTTTTGATTATATTCTACTCGCAATACTAGCTGCGCCCGCGGTTTCACACGCGGAACATTTGATTTAGTTGCATTTTTTTTTAATTTTTTTTTCAGATTTAAAACATACCCTTTTATATAATTCAGATAGTATACAGATATTCAGTAGTTTTAGCTTGAAAAAGGAACAAACACCCCGACAAACAATTTCTCATTTATAATATAGGTAAGACTAACAATACGTGTTGTGTGTACGCCATGTAACGAGTATTATACCGCCAGTGTTATTGTCCCCAATATATAATTATTTATATATAATATTGGTCGCGCAGTGTGCTCCCCGCTTAGTCGCAGTGGATTGGAGATATAACAAAGAACCCGATATTTCTTTGTAGCGAGTCTCTTGTACTTTGTGATTTACATGCGAAGCTTGTCGGAGCGTGGCCTGCGCGCCACTGTGTGACTGTGTACTGAACTTGACAAACATGTATGATATTCATACTCGTACATTGGATCATTAGGCGTGAAAAGTTCACATAGTCCTGATCTAATGACATACACATCTATTATCTTAGCACACTGAAGTGAATTAAAAATAGGTTTTAGAATCAGTGTCATTACACTCCGGTTCATAAATTCATTCCATAAAGACGTAGTGGCTATTGGCTTGAGTATTCACCCTCTAAAGGTGTAAGTAAGTTCTAATATCGACTGTACAAGTTAGTTGTTCTGAACTAAATACAGTGATTTACACCGAGATTAACGGCGACGGAAAGCATCCACAAAAGTTATTTTAAGAGAATCTTCAAAGGCGTATGTAAACATTGTTAAGACAACATAATATAGAAGCATAATATAATTTTTATGATACAGATGAAAAAGAAATTTAAATGCCTTACATTCGTGTATCTGTGTATGTGTATATATGTGTGAGTGTGTGTGTGTATACACTTACAATTCTTTTTTTTTATATTCTTTATAATATGTTCTTAGTTTCTTAGTTTTTTATTTCATTTTTTTTTATATTTTTAAGCTTTTTTACTTAATTCTTGTAGTAGTTGTGGTTACCTGTAATTGGGTGGACACTTATGTATGTTTTATTATGGCATATTCTGTTATTATTAAGGTGTTCTTACCTGTTGGTGATCCAAATAAATAAATAAATAAATAAAGCCACCATGAAGACAATACCTGAGGCTGAGCTGGGGCATTAACAGGAACCTTCGAGCAGGTAAGCATTGACAATCGCAGCAAGTTCCGTTAATTATAAGTGTATCTCAGGTGCACCCGCTTTGATACCACGTCTACTCAGCCTCCGCCAGAGAGGCGATATTACACACCCTCAAACTCCAAGAGAGGACCGAAGCTGGTATAATTAAATGGGAAACTGTTATTATTAATATGAGGTTTCAGCCAAATAGAGCTTAGGGGGTTTTGAGTTCCTTCGGAAAATAACGTTTCTAAAATGTCATGTTTGTAATGACAAGGGAGTTTTGTTCGTCCCTTATGCATCCTGGGTGTTCCGCCACAAGGGCCACGCGCAAGTGGCTCCCTGGTATGGCTAACGTAACATTAAGCTATAAAGCCATGTTAGTCGAGTGGTTCGAGTAGTTGCCTGCGACACAAATTCGAAACACGATATTCGAATCCTCACTGTACCAATGACTTTTTCTGAACTTCACTACAGTGATTAGTCACACCACGAGCTTTACGGTGAAGGAAAACATCCAGAGGCCACCTGCTTACGTCTGAAAAGCTATTCAATGGCGTATGTATAGTCGTGCTTGAGTAACGGTGATGGTCTCGCCATCTGTCAAGTTGGCACCTAAAATATATCTCTGGCGGAAAGTGGGTTTGTACGTATTACCTATACACCTGTGCCTACCCCTTCGGGACACACAAGGGACCCCGGCGTGAAGATAAGGCTTACTGTGTGTAAGTATTGTGATATCGATTACTAATAAAGGAAAAAAGTTATTTTGACTAGCTGCTTGTTTACTGCTGTTCCGATGATGTCACTAGGAATTATAAACAAAGATTATTTGCTTTAGCCTTTGTCTCGCAACTAAAGTAAACAGCTTTTGTTTGAATTTGTATCACTATACAATGAGCATTATGTTGATCTACTGAATTGAGAATCTCGAGGAACCTAACTCATCGCAGGTTTAAAATGATTTCGATTCATAATATGAGCCCGTGTTGAATAAAACATAGTCGTGAATCCCGATGAATAGCATGCGTGCGACGACCGCAGCCAGCGGGGATAAGGAACATCCATTAATGGGAGCGCGCCACCTGCGCACCGACACGACGGCATCTCATCGACAGCCCGCGCCTAGTTCACGTCGGATACAGTATTTCTACTGCAAGGCACCTGGCCGCTTTGATCACTTTATGAAAATAAATTCCCACATCACACAGCACATTAGTTACTATGTCACACGAAGATATGCAGCTTTGCACGTTACATTTACTTACAAATAATTACAGTTACTAAAAAATCATACAACATAAATATATACATATATATATATATCATCACGCCAAGTCCCTAGCGGGGTAGGCAGAGAGTAAAGAGCGCCAGTTCTCTCTAAACTTACATACCTCTTTCGCTTCGTCCACATTCATCAGTCTCTTCATACATGCTCGTCGGTTTCGAGTACTCTTAACGTTCCCGTCCTTGAAAGTCCGATCTATTTGATCCAGGTCGTTAGAACGTGGCCTTCCTCTGCCTCTTCTTGCACACACTTTTGCTTTGTATATCTGTTCCGTCAATATTTCTTTACTCATCCTTTCTATGTGTCCAAACCAACGTAACATGCCTTTCTTCATTTTTACAATTTTATTATGCCCTCATTCACGGAAGTTGATTTGCGGATTCGATCTAAGATCGTTACTCCGCACATTTTTTCAAGCTATTTTCATACTTTCTCTGACATACCGAGGATTCACTGCCATACAATAAAGTAGGCACCAATATCGCATTGTAGCCAACAAATCGAGCATTCTTGCTCAGACTTTTAATGCCCATCAACGCCGACATGGCCCCATTCACCTTATTACCGGCAGTTAGAAGTTTGTCCTTCTACAAATAAATACAGGTAATCATAATATTAGGTTTCTCATCCTTTATTATATATTCCAAAGTTATAAATAAATTTGTGTAGATCTCTAAGGCGCAAACAAGTATGCAGGTCTGTACTTACTGCAGCCATTCAACATTAGAGGTATCACGAACGCGGCAAGTTCTATAAGATACTTTTCAATTTACGGGCTAGACGGACCTGCGCCACGCCCTATGTGTGGCATGTTGCGGTACTGTGTGCCGCTGTACTAGGTGCAGAGCGCGTTCCCCGCGACGGGGACAAATTAAAATATTCCAGTCGGAATGTCGCCTCCGACAATGGATCGCTCGAGTCCTGTTTGACTATACTTTGACTGATGTTTGTTGCAATATTTTTAATTACTCCGCTTTATTGTTCCCAACAATTTGTTTGTATTAGCGTCGAATACAGCTGCCTCGCAATTGGAGATTCTTCAGCGGACTTTAATGACTCGACTCGCTAATCGAGAATACCTACTTTGGCGGATTTGCTTTTTTATTGTTTCGATTATCTTTTGATTTAAGTTAGGCTTTGTGAGTTTGGCTTATGTCATTGTTATGGATGTCATTATTATCAGTGTAGATAATGTTTATTGACATTGAAAAGCACTCATTGAAATTAATACAATCAATTATATCACGTCTAAGTGAGCAATTTACTTATTTTTGATATACATTTCATAGTATTTTTTATGAATATTCATATTTTAAGTAAAATGTTTAATAGTCACTTGATGTTCAGCAGTCAAACTGTTAAAATATTATTGGTGCTCTTACTAACAGCACAGGGTCAGTTGCCGTATCATTAGGTAGCCTAGGCATCTAGGAAATCAGAGCAATAACCCGCCAATATTGAAAGAAGACAACAGAAGACTATAGACTAACAAGCTGAAATTAGCAAAGCAACTTAGAAGCAACAATATTTCCTAACTCCCCGTCCACTAATCACTTGGGCGCATAGCACCAACCGCACCGCCAGTCTATCTACCTATTATAAATCCCTTAAAAGCGTGTCCTCTAACTTTAGCACCGACTGACTCACCGCCGCACGCAGTCCCCGTACAGAGTGCGCACACCTCCGATATAGATTGGCGACTTCCCCTCGAATGAGTGCATTAAGCAAGCAGATAAATATAAGGGGTGAACTACTCTGTGGCGCATGGACTGTAGTAGTGTTTGTAGTGTGTACTGGGTCCAACAACAGTAATTTGGGCAGTCGATACGTCGAAGGTGGTCCTTAAGACAGTTTGATTAGTTGAAAACTTCCTCCTGCGAAGGAATGTGCTGAGATAAGAGCAGGGGATAGAATGCGCACGAATAAATCCAAGGAATTATTGGGATCAGGATGCAGGAGGGCGGAGGGTTCCCTCAGATTTGAGCCGCCTCCTGTCGGTGCTATTACTTTTATCTAACGCCTCTCAATTCAATCTCGAATGTCCCGTATACTGCGTGTGTAGTATGGAGGATGAGGATAACTACTTGCTTATGAGATGTGTTGATACTTCATGGTTAATCAATAATAAATACAGTTATTAGTCACACCTCGAGCTTTACGGTGAAGGAAAACATCGAGAGGAAACCTGCATACGTTTGGGAAGCAATACAAAGGCGTATGTATAGTCGTGCTTGAGTAACGTTGAGTCACGTTGGCACTTACCTATGGTTCTACCTATACACCTCTGCCTACCCCTTCGGGAACCCCTTATGGGCCTTCCCATTCCGTGAGGATATATAATTTATTTAGTATTATTAATCAATAATAACTAATGGGTAGGTCTTAAAATTGGACACTAAACATTTACTTTTCTAGAAGAAAACTTTTTGTCCTGCCTTCGCATCGACTGTACCCTCCTTGTCGTCACGAAAGTTGACGTGTAAAACTCAAACGTCAATATATTAAAAACGGCTATACATTTTGATCTTTGTTCGCGATGTGTTACGAGCCGAGCGCGCGCGACCGAGCGGGAAACGATGCCGTCCAAATATTTGAGTAATTTGCCGCGCGACTGGTCGTACTCACGCCGCTAATTTGCAACCCTCCTCACGTCGCATATAATAATTCAAAGAGTGTAGCGGCTCGCTCAACCCTACAAGCGCGATCTAATCGCCCGGCTAAGCTATACAAATTCAATTAGCGAGATTAAAAGCGAGGAAGCGAGCGCACTATCCGCACCGGACACTGTGTGAACTTGCCCTGAAACATTGCGCTGCGCTCGACCACTGCCTCCGACTGCCTCCGTCTGCCTCCACAACACTGGCTACCGGCCGGAAGCCGCATATTGTAACATTATTACACGAACCATGCCCCGTTACAGTGGGCTATTATAATAGTGTATACGCCCAGCCATTGGCGAATTGCATCGAAGACTCACTGAATATACTGAAAATCAAGGCCTAAACGGTATGCTCTTGATATAGAAGGCAGCATCTGTACCGTGCGATATAACCATCTGTCACGTTGGCACTTATAATATATCTCTGGCGGAAAGTTGGTACTACCTACACACATCTGCCTACCCTTACGGGGACCCTTGCGGGTAGGCCTGAAGAGGTTTACAATATTATCTACATGTGCCAAAATAATGAACATTTCCTTTGCTCTCCACTAGTGTGCGTAGAATAATAGGCAAACGTAGGACTGCGTAACTTAATAAGGCTTAATACGATCTCACAACGTTTTCACCGCAACTCAATATTTGTCGGAGCGGAACATAGTTGAAAAGTGTAGAAACTCGTTTAAAACTACCAAAGGGTTGTTGGCGTGTTGGCTCAAACATTTGCGGGCTGGTGTGAGGTGGCGACGCGTGAACTAACAAATTAATAACTGGCGCTCCAACCGAATGAAACTATCCCCAACTATTGTAAAGCGAAAGGCTTAATGCGCACATTTGCCCGGGTCGGGTTAAAAAGGATAGCGGTCGGAACTATCACGCTCCCGGAAGTCAATGGCGGAAGCATTGAGGACTACGGTCCGATAATTATCTCGTTGGATAGAGCGCTAAGTAGATCTTGATAATATGCAGTTATTTAAACAACTTTTTCATACTATTGGTGTTCCTACTACGAAGAGACAGTGGCCTCATATGGAAATTCGCATAGCAACGGTGATCTGACAGTGTGAGTTTAATAATAAGTGCAGGCATGCTACGTTGGTTTCGTCATGTAGAAAGAAGAATGTTGGAAACCGGCTAGCATATATGAAGAGAACTAGATCCACACTGATTATTGTGGATGAAGCAGAAGGAAGTTTACAGAGATCTGGAGTTCCCTTCTCCGTGCCTACCCCTACACTCGGCGTGATGTTAGTTATGTATGCTAATGCTTTACTACACATTTATATATTTTCATCCAAACAGAATAGTTGCACCAAATGTAATTCGTCCAAAGAGCGCAAGCATCGTGTCAACAAAGCAGCGTTTACAAACTATATTGTTTTTACAAAATGACGGCGCGTTGATTGGTCGCTTGTTACCGCAATAACAAACGGCTCAGCCGCTCGCACGCACTGAGAACACGACACGTGGAGGTTGCCACTTGTCAGCCTTATTTATACTCGATGACAAGTACATTGAATGATATGTACACAATAACATGCACAGTTTGATAATGCGTGACATAAAAAGGCTATCGATAGTTGTGTTGGCAGCATCGGTGTTAGTCCTACTAGTTAGGTCCTACAGCTGCCAGCATAGCGATGTCTCGCTAACCTGGAGACGCAGCTTCCCTCAGGATCGTAATGGTATCCAGTACTACATAAATGCTGCTTTCAGTTGTTTTTTAGTAGAGTCATACTTTATCTTCAATGCAAATTTCACGAACTATTGATGTTTTCAACAACTTGCTAGACGTAGCGCACAACATATTAGTCGGTTCCCTCGCATCGTAACTTCAAATGCAATCGGGCTAGATAATAAATTGACATTGCATAAATAACCTTAAATATATCTCTGGCGGAAAGTGAGTTAAGGGGACCTATACACCTCTGCCTACCCCTTCGAAGACCCTTGTAGGAAGGCGTGAGGATTTCATCGGCGGAATCATTATTGGCGAATTCCCGCTCCGTGATGTTAGCCGAGTGCGAGAGCGCCTGTGCAAACACGCCAATTGTCGACAACGGGAAAAATTCCCGCGCGAGTGCATCGACGCTGATAGCGTGACGTCACACGGAGCTTGCAATAACAGCCTGCGCTAAAGTACTTATATGTACGTCGCACAGTTACGACGTACGTTACGACAACGTCAAGAGTGTAAATAGCATCATAGTTTTAAAACTGCCAATATGCCATAGAAATGTTGCCACTTATATAAACTAATATTATAAAGAGGAAAGATCTGTATGTAAGTATGTTAGTAGTTAGTAGTAAATTAGTAAAAATCATTGACTTTTGTCATACATGTACTAGTGATGATTTAAAAAAGAAAGCGTTATTATTATTAGTTGTACTGTAATGGACCAGGTAAGGTGGAAATTCCAAGTAGCTCAACTTCGTATGTACCTACGTTGTAAATATATTAAGAGTACATCTTCTACAACAGAGGAATTCTGAGTTAGTCTTAAAATGAAGCTTAGATTATACCCTAACTTGACCGCTTCAACTAAATTGGATCCGCAGACTTCGCCTTAAGCTGCAATATTGATTAAATGTTGATAATATTGCACAAGTTTCGGACTTGAATAAGGTCTTGCGTCCTGCCACTCGACCTGAACCTGCACCTGCACACAACTTTACGCATTTATCTATCCTCCGAATTTGGTAAAGATTGCGAGATAATTTGTATACCGCTTACCATCAGTCGGGCCGCATGATTGTTTATCACCCATGTGCTGTAAATAAAATTATGTCATACGTCATCAATAGTTTCGGAAGAAAATACAAAATCATGTTTCGGAGTGAATGTTAGCGTTAGCCTTATTTCATGACGTAATTTTTATATTTTTGGAACTATTTCTTCGTCGTGGGGACATTTTCATTATACACGACCACTTCCTGAAGACAACTATTCTATTTTCAGAGACTGAGCCTAAAACTAACTCAAGAAAAAAATAACTTACTCAAGTAGCGGCATCGTGCAAACGAGATAACGTGAGTAGTAGATAATCTGTTGCGTTTGTGTAGAGTAACGCTGTCAGTGTCAGCGGGGTGACATTTACCTCAGTTGTTTGTAACAATATAGCGCCTGCATCGCGTAGCTCGTCACATTAAATCATCATGGCGGACATCTAGAACGAGGGAAAGATCCGTTTAGGTATATATATTTTTTGCCAACTTTAATTACACTTGCTTACTTATTGAAACTATATTTTTACCAAAATTAAAAGTAGGATTTTCTAACAATGAAAGCATGTTCAAAAACGAATCAGTAGTACCGATTACCATTCCGAATCCCTTTACGTCTTTTTTATACATGGTCCGTCACACTGCTAAAAAATGGCGTACAAATATAATTCTAGAACTTGGAATAATCAATTTTAATAAGATATTTAAAATATGATTCCGAATAAATTAACATTTCATAGGTACATTGAATTAGTTGAATTTTGTAACAAAACAACTAAAGTGGCAATATAGTAGGTAGGTACAGATTATAAAATTATTGAATTAAGTATACATTTTCTCCATCAAAACTATGAAAGTTAATTATCCAATAAGAAAAAATATAATAATACATTTGTCGGTGCCATGCAGTACACGCTTATATGCATGAGCGCTGTACGAGTAGTTGACCCTTAAATAGGTATAGATCTCGACAAAAGTGGCGCTCTACACTCCCTGCCTACCTAGTGAGGGACTCGCCGTGATCATATGTATCATCAAACGTTTGTAAAATCCACTAAGCTTTTTAATCATAGTGGATTTCAATATATAATTCTGGTTTATAATGCACGCAACAGTTAAATTGTGTTCTGTTATGAAAATACAAGCGTGCCTTGAACACCGTGTCTGCCAGCGGCTGGAGTTAGCGACAACTTCGCTTTTTCATTGGCTACATTCGTAAGTGAATTATGAATGTGTTTGTACCGGACGAGGAGTGAGGAGTCGCTTTGTGTTCCGGCTCTTTGCGGCTCCGTGCTTTTGTGCTAAATACTTTCTAACTTTATAATATTGGTACTTGTTCATAAAAGAGTTTATATCACATACGTATTTAATTTGAAGTTAAATTTTGAATAAAATTGTGTCGCGTTGGTCGCCCTGCTTACAGTTCTAATGGTCGTGACGAACATTTGAGTAATGACAATATATTTGGGGTCACTAAATATGTATCTTTGCTGGTACTTATTATGATAAGAGCTACCAGAGAAGAGGAAGGACTGCCGGTCTACTCTCTGCCTGTCCTATGAGGGACTGGCGGAGGGTGGGGGAGGTTGATGATATGTATGTATGTACGTATTATGTAGTACAAAATCTGGTCTTATGTCTTCGAATACTGTCTAAAACGCTACAATGCTTTAACAAGCGCATTCATGTTTGGACTCATAAAGTTGTTGTACAGCACGGATGTATTGAACTATTACAGCGCCCGCCGCGAGCGGGCCGCGGCCGTGGCGCTTGGAACAATACCCTTATTTGTTTTATTTGTCATCTGTGTAAATATACATCTGTGGAAATGTCAGATTCACAGATACAACAAACCAACTCCGTGGCCAAGCCTTAGTTTATTATCATTACAAATATTGCATTATGAATTTAATCTGACGGTAACGCACCGGTTCCGACTATTGATAAAACATATTTGAGGATTGTCATATTTGAGGATTGTCCAACAATAAATAACACTGTACATAATTTGTCAGACGCATGCAGGTTTTATTTAGCTTAGGTAACTATAATACTTATGTAAATACTGTACTTTTCCTCAGAATAATGATTTAGGGTAAGGT
>JACCPG010010023.1:0-14470 GCA_016069955.1 Drepana arcuata | reverse complement strand
CAACTCTCTGCCTACCCCGTTAGGGACTTGGCGTGATGATATGTATGTATGTATATAAATGCGACAGCTTATGAGGATGTATTCTATATCCTCACGACTTCCCACAAGGGTCCTCGAAGGGGTAGGCAGAGGTTATGAGGATGTTAACACGCCAGAACGGATGAACGGAATCGGATGAAACTTAGCGCAGAGATAAACATATTGTAAACACATACATAAATTAAACTACCAAATTTTTAAAGTCT
Source organism: Drepana arcuata (assembly GCA_016069955.1). Taxonomy (NCBI): domain Eukaryota; kingdom Metazoa; phylum Arthropoda; class Insecta; order Lepidoptera; family Drepanidae; genus Drepana; species Drepana arcuata. The sequence continues at coordinate 14,225 of JACCPG010010023.1, read as the reverse complement.
TTCGAGGATGAAACCGCGGAATACCTCAAGCGACATATATATATATATATATATATATATATATTATTCGTGATTGTATACGTGCATGCCGATGTATATCATCACGCCGCGACACGGCGATCACAGTGGGAAGGCTGGCGAGTCCTCTCTCTTTCGCCTCATACACATTATTCAGTCACATCATACAAGTACACCAGTTTCGAGTTCTCTTGAAAAGTGATTTAAAAAGAGGTGTTTCAAATTATAATATGTCATTGATTCTCAGTATAGCTTTCATAAAACAAATATCCGTTGTCTTTGTTCGCTTTACTATATACTACAAAAGTGGCTAAGGACTCGCCTGTTATTTCATCATCATCATGTCATCACGCCGAGTTCCTAACGGGGTAGGCAGAGAGTATAGAGCGCCACTTCTCTCTAGAATTACGCACCTCTTGCGCTTCGTCCTCATTCATCAGTCTCTTCATACATGCTCTTCGGTTTCGAGTACTCATAACGTTCCCGTCCTTGAGCGTCCGATTGGCTTGATCTAGGTAGTTGGAAGGTGGTCTTCCTCTGCCTCTTCTTGCACACACTTTTGTTTTGTATATTCGTTTCGTCAATCTTTCTTTATGTCCAAACCAACGTAACATGCCTTTTTCATCTTTACAATCACGACATCATTCACGCCAGTTGATTTTTGAATCTCTTCATTGCGGATTCGATCAAAGGATTTCGATATTGTTCCGAGAACTAGGCGACAGCTACATAGTCAGTTAGTTTCTATTTGTATTTTGCATTCCGCTTACAGTGCTAAAAAAATTTGTTTGTTAACTTATCACGATGTATAATTTAAAATAGAAAAAATTACACTAATTCGTAATCGTTTATGAATAATATATTTTAATTAATCATAAAAGTTCCGCTAAAACGATCAAGGTTCGTATCAGTGGTTCCCTCTGTGAAACTTAAATTGAACGCGCATGCCTTTAGAGGCGGCTAAAGTTTGCGCTCAGCTCCGCTGAACGCGTGCGTGGTTTGGTGGTGGCTGTTGTGCGCGCGCTTTGGGGCAGCGTATCCTTTGAATTAGGGAAAAGTGTTATGAAGGGGAGCTCGAGTCGGCAGTTCTCTGCATTAGTAAATACCGCGCCTTAAGCAACGTACTTCGAAAATCGATGGGGGAGGGGTTATGGTCGCGCTTGCGTCGCACCCGCGAGGCCCGCGTGTAGTCTCTGAGCCGCCGCCGCCGCCGCACGCTCTCGACCTGTAGAACTTGCCGCCAGACTTGTTGCGATCGCCACCTGTTAACACATGGAGGCTCCGTGAACCTCAGGTAAGTTTTTAAAAATATTCATATTAATTATAAAGCAAAAAGCGATTTTTTAAAATAATTATTTTGCCCGGAAACAAACTCTAAAAAGTTTCTTGAAAGCGCGTCGTATCCGCAACTGCGATTTGGTGCGTGTATTTTGCGGCGACTGCGTCCGTTCTGTGATGCGGCGGTCGGTTTAAAATAACTTTTGCTTTAAGTTTTAATTAATTGTGAGTATTTTAGACTTGGGTACTTTTTTGAAACTCAAACAAATCTTTACTTTTTGAAATATTTCAGTATGCGGGAAGATATTTAGCGTATTAATTTTCGTCACTCCTTCTGCTTCCGGATAAGCCGGTGCGACTTTTATAGTCATTTCGGATTCCGGAACATTACGGATTATTTGTGAAATGTTGACATTTAGCCTACTGTCTTAGACAAATATTTGGTATGATAATTATAATTTCAGCTTTAGTAACTTTTTCTGTTTAATAATATTTATTCGTATTACCTTCGTATTTTTCGCTATCGTATTAGTTCTTTTATCCGTATTAGCCTAAAATTGCATCCGGTATAATACACTTATATAAGTTAAAATGTTTATCTTATTTTTCCTATATTTATAATTTATTGAACTATTTATTGGCTTTCTTTGGGCTTAATGTATGTAGTGCCATTTTATTTATCACCGAGAGTATTCTCTACAAACAAGTTTTTTACACATTTGAACGTTTTCATGCAGTAAGTCTTTATCATAGAACTATATACTTGCGATTATAGAAATGAGGGTTAGAGGGTGTGTATATATAGGTGTATGATATACATATAGGCTGCCTAAGAAAATACAACTGTCTTCTATACATTACAGGGATGTGAATGTATCCTCATGATGTAATACATTCTTCTTCTTCTTCTTTCATGCTATGCATGCATGTTTTCTGTTCTGAACTCAAGTACAGTGATTAGTCACACCACGAGCTTTACGGTGAAGGAAAACATCGATAGGAAACCTGCATACGTCTGAGAAGATATTCAAAGGAGTATGTATAGTAGTGCTTGAGTAACGGCGATGGACTGGCCATCTGTCACGTTGGCACCTAAGATACCTCTGGCGGAGAGTGGATGTGTGGGTATTACCTATACACCTCTGCCTACCCCTTCAGGGACCCTTGTGGGAAGCCGTGAGGATATATTATTATATTATATTATTATTAAACAGAGCAATTCTCACTCCCTCAATAAAAACTAAACAAACAGTTCGATTCTACAAGTATATATTTACGTTACAGCATTTTTTATGCGAAAATAAGGTTGTACATTTTTACCTTATTTTCGCATAAAAATTTGCTGTAACCATAACAAAGAGAAAGGCACATGTAGACACTGCATGGGAATAAGCCTAGTGCAAAAAGATTTTTAAATCGAATTTGTAGTGTTCAAATAAATGTAACTCTCTCTTGATAATATAAGTATGTGTTATCAAATCGATAGGACACTCAAAGACGGAAACGTAAAGAGTACTCGAAGCCAGCGAGAATATATGAAGAGACTGATGAAAGTGGACGAAGCGAAAGAGGTATGCAATTCTTCTGGTACTCCATTCTCTCTGCCTCGAGGTAGGCAGGTAAGGGACTCGGCGTGATGATATATGTTATCTGAGGACACTGTTTGTCAATGTATTAATTAACCTTATTTTAATATGATTTAAGTTTATGTTAAATTGGGACTGTGTTGTATATTATATATGTTATCAAATCAATGGATTAACCAACATTTTGTTTAGTTTAGTTAGAATCCGGTTAAACCTCTGTAACTAGTACGAAATGTACAACCTTCTTTGACAAAAATACTGTACTGAAAGCCAAATATACAAGGCTTAATACACCCGAGAAAAAATGCTTCATCAATTAATTTAAGGTAGATTAATTGAATTTAGAGAACAGAAAAGTGTTGAATTATATCGCTGTGGGGCCAATTTACTCTGCGCCGGCTGGATGCGAAAATATTTCACCACTAACAAATTGAAGCTAATATTGACGAAACAATTTTTTTAACCAAACGGCAAAAGGGCAAAACGTCCATTACTTTCATAAAGGCTGCCGTTCCACACACGCAGTTCATATTTGACTTTCGAAGTGTTTCTGAAAAATAAATAAAAAAAGTTATCAACATTTGAAACATTGCGGCCAGTATTAAAGCTGGTACTCTTCTTGATGTTTTTTTATGTAAATGTTAATAGGACAGCGCTTATTTTGAGATTTTTTAAATTAAATTAGTAGGGACCGGTGGCTTGGATCTTGGATACATTGTACCACTGGGGATATTCTTTAGTACATTTAGTACAAACGTAGTACAATCTATCATAGAAATTGATCGTAGCATATTCCATGTAAAAATATATTTCTTGACATGGATACCAGGCTTTTAGTTGTATACATTTTATATTATAATGCTTTCAAAGTAATAAGTAATCAGGATTAACAGGAGCATAAAAGATAATAAACACAGATCTTATAAGCATTACCTACTTATCAACCCATATCTCCGTCACACGATTAGCGCTTATAATTTACGTTAACCGCTTACCATATAATTATCTCCTTGTAATTAAAGCGCGCGTTGTGACTTTGAAAATATTATAGCGGACTGTACCACTTTTATTACCTTTTAAATGCATAGCAAAAAGGTTAATTGTACACCGCAAATATTATATTATGTCTCATTGAGCTTTGCAAAGCTTAAAGAGTTACCTCTACTTGTGTTATTTATACGATCTTCAAATATTGACCATATACATTACTGTCCAATAATTCTGTCGGATATATTTTATTAAAATAAAATAATGTTATTATGTAATATTATTCTCTCTCGCTATCTGTCACTTTCGCACTTAAATATATCTCCGACGAAAAGAAGCTGTGTTACTTCACCGCTTTACATACCCCTTCGGGGACCTTGGTGGGGAGGCCTGAACAAATTTTTATAAGTAGGTACTAGTTGTCCCGCCCCACCCGTGCGAAGCCGGGACGGATCGCTAGTTTATAACAAAGAGATCTGATTATTCACTTTTAAACTGATGTTAACAATTAACCCTAGTTCAGCGTGAGCTGATTATGATCGTTCGAGTGCCATCCGCAGAGAAATAAAAGAAAAACGTGTTGTTGTTCTAAACAACACGTTTTAAAATATATTACCTTAAAGGGTTAGTACAATTATTTGAACACTGATTTCGAGACTATATATTATAATTACAAGTATACTTAATGCTGATTATGTAGGCACTCGGGAACTATCAGATTAATTAGGCCCAATTCGCTTCGTTGAGAAATAAGTAAACGGTTATATCAAAATTACACGTCCGATCAAACAACTAGTCGTAGATAGCAAATCAATTATATTATTAGGACTCTTTTAAGTTGTATATGTTTAACAATTTTCTTCTTAAGGAATTAAAGCTCTATACGCTAACACCTACTTTTGTTACTTATTCTATTGAGTGGGTACTATTGCTGTAACGTAAATATATTGTTATTGTATATGCCTAATGATTTCAAAAGAGTAACCATGGAGTTTCTTGTCGGTTTTTCTCCGTGGAAACGACCAACCCGAACCTTTTTCGACGTTTTATAAGTGCCCACCTAGGCCTATGTCAAATAAAAATATATTGATTTGAGTACTTTTTTATCACGCCTTCCCACAAGGGTCCCCGAAGGGGTAGGCAGAGGTGTATAGGTAATAAATACCCACATACCCACTTTCCGCCAGAGGTATATTTCATATTCGTAATGTTAGTTCATTTCAGGTTCAGTTCAGTAAATTATAATACATTAATGTTATCGTAATATCTAAAAGAAGTACTGACCAAACAACCACCAACAAATTGATCAAACAATTTAGGATGCGAACGTTTGGAGTTGTATAAAGATATTGACCAATGTGAACGGAACAAAATAGGTCTGTAAGTCTAGATGCAATGGTGCACTTTTCCTCTGATCAGTCAGCAAAGTTCTCGGCTTTTAGTCTTTAGTCAACTGTGTCGAATGAAGCGTGCCAATGTGATATTATTATTTGCGGGAAAATCTTCAAGCAATGTGATTTATTCAATTCTATAATGTTATTTATGAGCCGTGGTGGCCGAGTGGTTCGAGCAGTTGCCTGCGACGCAAAGGTCGCAAGTTCGAATCCCGACTGTACCAATGAGTTTTTCTGAACTTAAGTATAGTGATTAGTCACACCACGAGCTTTACAGTGAAGGAAAACATCGAGAGGAAACCTGTATACGTCTGAGAAGAAATTCAAAAGGCGTATGTATAGTCGTGCTTGAGTAACGGCGATGGACTCGCCATCTGTCACGTTGGCACCTAATATACCTCTGGCGGAAAGTTGGTGTGTGGGATTACCTATACACCTCTGCCTACCCCTTTGAGGACTATAATATTGAATTCCCACGCTGTAAATTGTAAAAACAAATAACGAAATAAAGTTTATCACCGTTTCAACATAACGGATGTTGTGAGACTAATTCTAAATTATTTTTTATACATCTATTCGGCACCCTGCCTTCGATCTTCAGTTGCTCAAATGTGTAATAAGACACAAAGAAAAACGAACAAAGAACAAAAGAGACACATAAATACAATATAACAATATATTCCAATTTGAAAACTTAATTGAAAAGTTTTGCTGTAACTAATAACTGCTGTTATTAAAAGTTTCTGGTAAAAAACCCATAAAACTGTATTTCAAAGTGAGTATTGCTTCCTGTAATCATATCATTATTGTGTTATCTTTGGATCGTCCACAGATTATCTAGGTGACATCGGTTTTATTTTCTGTATATTATAATAATAAACATATTTTATTCAAGTGGCCATGACTCATTTTGTTAGTAATACTGAATTCTATGTTAGTAAAAACTATATAATTACAATGTTAGTGTCATTCACCGCTGTACTATCCCATGTGAAATAGCACAGCAGTGATTCACATACATGATACGTGATAGACAATAGAAGAACTTCATCCTTTTGCAGTCGGTTAGAAAGGATTTTCGGAGATACATTTAGTATAAGTAGTGGCGAGTGGTTTGAGTAGTTGCCTGCGACCGAAAGATCGCAAGTTCGAATCCCGACAGTACCAATGAGTTTTTCTGAACTTAGGTACAGTAATTAGTCACACCACGAGCTTTACGGTGAAGGAAAACATCGAGAAGTAACCTGCAATTGGGTATTACCTATACACCTCTGCCTACCCCTTCGGGGACCCTTGTGGAAAGGCGTGAGGATATACATATATATATATATATATATTTAGTATTGAAGGATGCATTGTTAACAGTACTTAGGTTGAGCAGTGACTCACACGCTGGAGTGCGCAATTAGATTACCTCCCGTCTCTGTGCATGGAGCTTTAGCCGAGCTTTCCCTTTAATTATTAAGTTTCGTTATAGCGCTTAATAACGGCAAAGGCGCTGTGCATAATTGGAAATTTGCCTAGATCGATGTATTCTAATACATATACTTACTATCTACGATGTATTCTAATAGATATACTTACTACCTACGATGTATTCTAATAGATATACTTACTATCTACGATGTATTCTAATAGATATACTTACTATCTACGATGTATTCTAATAGATATACTTACTATCTACGATGCTTTGGCATACTGTGTGTGTTCTGTACAGTGTTTCACTTAGATATACGAACAGTTTATTGTTTGAATTGAACACAGTAAATATATCATCACGCCATAATAAAAGGGTCTCCGAAGGGATAGGTAGTATCACACACACCCACTTTCCGCTAGAGATATATTTTAAGTGCCAACAAGACAGATGGCAAGTCCATTGCCGTTACTCAAGCACGACTATACACACGTCTTTGAATTTCTTTCCAAACGTATGCAAGTTTCCTCTCCATGTTTTCCTTTTTTTTTATATCGCATGGCTGGCAAACAAGCATGCGGCCCGCCTGATGGTAAGCTTTTACCATCCGGTTACCGCCGCCTATGGACACTTGCAACACCAGGGGTATCACTCGCGTGTTGCCGACCCTGCAGGAATCTTTTCACACCCTTCTTGAAGAATTGAATCTTCTTCTGATCTTAAGTTCAGAAAAATTTATTGGTGCAGTCGGTATTCGAACTTGCAAGCAACTAGTCGAACCACTAGTAGTTTACAATGACTGTGTACGCTACCGCATACTGTTGCTATTCTCTTTCTGAGGATTGATATCCAAGTCATGTAAACAAACTAACATACATTGTATATCATCACGCCGAGTTTTTTACAGGTTTACAGGCAGAGAGAGTAGAGTGCCAGTTCTTTCTAGACGAACATACCTCTTTGCCCTCTTATTTTCGGGGAGTTAGATAGATGTTTAGTTGTCTAACACGATGTTTGTACATACTGCGGTTACATATGAACTTGAGGTCGCGGGTTCGATTCCCGCTGAGGGCAGATATTTGTGTGATGTACACGAGTATTTGTACCTTAGTCTTGGATGTCCTATGTATTTATGTATATCTATCCATATAAGGGAATATATCGTTGTCTAGTTACTATAACACAAGCTTTGCTTAATTTGGGGAGAAAACGATACTTTTATTTCATATGCACTTTGTTCAAATCTATATCCAATACCTTTTCCAGAAAGTCGGTACACTTAATTGGTATATCAGGTTTGATGAATAAATAATTGTATTCAAAGTGTATTGAAATGGTTGGAATAATTCAATCAAGTCGAAAATATCGTTGGCTTTCGTGTTATTGTGAACTGGTAACACATATTCCGCGCAGCTTTTAACATTCCTGGAATATGCATCTGTCGAATTCCGAACTTGAATATGCATATTTAAAATTTTAAACGGGATTTTTCTACGATTATAAAAAGAGCCGTGGTGGCCGAGTGGTTCGAGCAGTTGCTTGCGACGCAAAGGTCGCAAGTTCGAATCCCGACTGTACCAATGAGTTTTTCTAAAACTTAAGTACAGTGATTAGTCACACCACGAGCTTTACGGTGAAGGAAACATCGAGAGGAAACCTGCATACGTCTAAGAAGACATTCAAAGGCGTATGTATAGTCGTGCTTGAGTAACGGCGATGGACTCGCCATCTGTCACGTTGGCACCTAATATACCTCTGGCGGAAAGTGGGTGTGTAGGTATTACCTATACACCTCTGCCTACCCCTTCGGGGACCCTTGTGGGAAGGCGTGAGGATATTAATATATAAAAATTGTATTCCTGAAATTCATTGTTGGCGCTACGAAAAAAAAGACAATTTTCCTTTTTCGACTATTAATAGATTTTTGAATATAAGTATAAATTTTGGGTGTGAAACATTTGAGCGATAAGTAATTTTCTATACCAACAAAATTTTTTATTGCTTTTTTGCTGTTTAAAAATTGCATTGTGTATAATTGTGACTTATATCAAAACAAAGATTGTTTTTATAACACTAAAGTGTTTTGTAAGATATGTAGATACATATCGTCTCGCATTCTTTCAAGGATCCCCAAGGGTAGGCAGAGGTCTCCTCAAATAACACTTAAGCTTTTGGATATATTATTACATACATACATATCATCACGCCGAGTCTCTGACGGGGTAGGCACAGAGTATAGAGCGCCAGTTCTCTCTGGACTTACATAGCTCTTTCACTTAATGTATTGTATTAATTAATAATTATTACAATTAATAATATTAATCTCAGCGTGATGATATGTATGAATGTAATTAATAATAAATTTTTCGAAGACTTGAGAAATGCACACGATACATCAGAACCACAGTATTTTTGTAGTGTAGGAGATTTCCATTTTATTTATGGTCAATCAAGTTTCGCGCCATAAAACATGCATAGATTAAATAATCAAAATTAAACAAACATCAACTGGTCGCTCTGTCAGAAAAGTACGTGAAACGAGATAGAGAATTCCATTTAGTTCCTGTCTGACACTAACCTCGACACGATGAAATATATAATACGCATATTTAAAATTTTAATTTTATAAATAACAATAATATAAATATTATTATTATTATTTATAAAATTTTAAACGGGATTTTTCTACGATTATAAAAATTGTATTCCTGAAATTCATTAATAATATAATACCCAGAACACAGAATACCTAATATAACTACGTACCCAGAACTAAAATACACAAGCTCATAACACAAAGGAAAACAAAAACAAAAATATAACGATAATTAAATTTAACTTTTGTTTGATCTACAACCTTTGTTCTATCATAAAGGGATTCTAATGTTATTATTAGTTGCCTTATTACTGGGTAGAACTGGAATCTCGACTGTACAAATTAGTTTTTGTGAACTTAAGTGTAGTCATTGGTTCACCTTCACTATATAGCTCTTGATGTACAAGAGCTATATAGTGAAGGAAAACATCGAAAGGAAACTTACATTTATGTTTGAGAAGTTATTCAAACATGTGCTTGAGCGACAATGGACACGCCATCTGTTACGCTGGCCCTTAAAAAATATATCTCCGGCGAAAAGTGGCATTGTGGGTACTACCAACACACTTCTAAGCCCTTCAGGAGCCCTTATGGGAAGGTGTGAGTATATATTATTGTGTTTAATAATCTCATTAGTCAAAACCTGTTTATTGGGGAAAGCTACAACTACAGCCTACCCCGTTAGGGACTTGGCGTGATGATATGTATGTATGTATGCTATAAATACATCTAAAGGCTTTACGTCATGAAAATGTAGTCTCAGAAAAAAGAACAGCCTTCTAGAAGTTGTAGGGTGTTGTGAATATACCTTCATGACGATACAATAAAACAAGGTGTAGGTAATTGTTCCTCCTCCGAAACATGGTTTTATAGATTTTGACAAAACAAAATTCTACTTCTATGACTCTATCGCTACAGCAGACCTTTATGTGAAAATAAGAAAAAAAACTTGCATGTTTTTTCCTTTCAATTTCAAACAATTCATTAAAAACGAAATTTAAAAGTATTGAGACTTTACCTTGTTGGACTTGGGAAAGTGCATACCATCACGCTGAGTCCCTCATCGGGTAGGCAGAGAGAGTAGATCGCCAGTGTTCTCACAGGGGCACAGGAAGACGATCAAATCGATCGTACACTCAAGAATGGAAACGTCAAGAGTTCTCGAGGTCTCGAGACCATTGATTATGTAAGATAAGGCAGATAAGTGAGGAAAACTTCATGCCTTATGAAGTGGCAGATGAATGTAGAAAACTACTGGCGCAGGGGAAGTGTAGCCATACTCGTACAGGTGCCTTCCAAGTTGGCCGGCGTCACGCCCTCGGTACTCGTGACATAGTAGCGACCTGTTGATTAAGTTTCATTTATTCAACAACACTGTTGCACACTTGCGAGTGATACATTTTAAATAAGCCACGATAAAAACAACGCGAGAGCGTGCATAACAGCGGCGTGTGCTACTGCGCTAAAAGAGAAATACTCAAGTTTGTCTATTGTTCTAGTGACCTAAAACCATGATAGCCTTTCAAAATATACAGGTTGGATAGTTTCAGTCTATAAACGATAAGTAGAAACATTACTATTTTTATGTGAGTAGGTACATATATATATAGCAGTTACCATAACGTCAAGTAGCAACCGTAATTCAAGAATATTGCTATTTATATTAGACAGCCGTCTGGTCTAGTGGTTAGAGCTCCCGACTGCAATACTTGAGGTCGCGGCTTCGATTCCCGCTGGGGGCAGATATTTGTGTGTTGAACAAAAGTATTTGTACCTTAGTCTTGGATGTACTATGTATTTTTATAAATACATAGTACATCCATCATATAGATAGATAAACATATATATAAATACATAGTCAATAAAAAGCCGTGGTGATCGAGTGGTTCGAGCAGTTGCCTGCGACGCAAAGGTCGCAAGTTCGAATCCCGACTGTACCAATGAGTTTTTCTGAACTTAAGTTAAGTGATTAGTTACACCACGAGCTTTACGGTGAAGGAAAACATCGAGAGGAAACCAGCATACGCTTGAGAAGAAATTCAATGGCGTATGTATAGTCGTGCTTGAGTATCGGCGACGGACTCGTCATCTGTTATGTTAGCACCTAAAATATATCCCGGGCGGAAAGGGAATGTGTGGGTATTACCTATATACCTCTGCCTACCCCTTTGGGGACCCTTGTGGGAAGGCGTGAGAATATATTATTATTATTAGGTATAATTAAATTAATGAACTGTTACTTAATTAATTTACAGTTACTTTATACTATCTCTAAACAATAGAAGATCAGTGGCGAGACAACTTTAAATGGTCCGTCAACAATAAATTGTTGTGGAGTCTGTGTACTCAACAAATAATTGGCTAGCATCCTGCCAGGCACATCATTGATGACATACCACTTTCTCGGCCACAATGGTATTGACTGAGTCTGCGACATGGCAATTTAATCACGAAATATCTGTTACATTGTGTATTTGTTGTTAGGTCGTACCAAATATTATTGATGGACTGATGTATTCAGTACATCAATAATATGATTATTGATCGGAGCACCGGACGATCTAACTTCGGTTGAAAAACATGAGGAAGTTAAAAAGGAATTAAGAAGAAATAGGAGTTAAGAAGCAATACGAAAAAACGTACTTTTCATTGGGAAAAAAGTTATCTTGTCGTATCGGAAGTCACATGGGCAGAAAGCAGCGACAATCAAAAGTAGGTCCTTATCATTGGAGGTAAACCGACAATCCTATGTACTAATCGAGTTCATTCTACTCTCAAAGGGACTGGAACGATAGAAACAGATAGGAAGTAAGGGAAACGAAGTTGCTATCTACGGGATATTACGTCGCTCAGCATTGAGGAGGGACCACGCGAGGAGGAGTGACCATAACACCTCCGAAAAAATGCAACGGGACTATATAACATAAGCCCGCGTCTGCAGATAAAAGAAAATAGGCGTACGTACTCTTGGAAGATTTCATAAAATCCAGAAAAATATACAGCATTGCGAGCGATGCCGGGGGCTTTGGCTAGCTTCAAATGCATTTTACTGGGAATTAAATTTAATACGTTTCAAATGTTACATAAATTTGTCTTGATGCAGTTTATATTACCATATCATTACGCCGAGTTCGGTGGGGTAGGTAGGAAGAGAAGAGCGCCAGTTCTCTCTAGGCTTACAAACCTCGCTTTATGTACATGCATATGCTTAATTCATGCTCATTTCATGTACAGATTGAACAAATACGATAATATGATAATACGATATAATGTAAGTGAATATTATATTATAACGGCGATGGACTCGCCATCTGTCACGTTGGCACCTAATATACCTCTGGCGGAAAGTGGGTGTGTGGGTATTACCTACACACCTTTGCCTACCTCTTCGGGGACCCTTGAAGGCGTGAGGCTATATTATTTATTATTATTTAAATTATAATTTTGAGTTATATTCGTACGAACTCTCATTAACGTTGGCTGAAGCTTTGCGGCGGAAATTCGTTATATAACATGATTTTATTTGCTCGTATGGCGAGTTCAAAATGTAACTTTTATTCGTTTTACAATATCACTGTGCCGTGTAATGTCGCAAGCGGCTTACGTTGCGAAAATTTCATATACAGATATTTGCTTAAAAGGATTTATATTTGTTTAAGAGGATTTTGTTTAATTGATACAAAAGACAATCTGCAGTGAAGAGCTGACGATACTTCTATCCGAAAATAAAAAAAATTGGAGAATCGCTTTTTGGTCTCAATCAATAAAAAATAAATTATATATATATCCTCACGCCTTCCCACAAGGGTCCCCAAAGGGGTAGACAGAGGTGTATAGGTAATAACCACACACCCACTTTCCGCCAGAGGTATATTAGGTGCCAACGTGACAGATGGCGAGTCCATCGCCGTTACTCAAGCACGACTATACATACGCCTTTTGAATTTCTTCTCAGACGTAAGCAGGTTTCCTCGATGTTTTCCTTCACCGTAAAGGTCTTGGTGTGACTAATCACTGTACTTAAGTTCAGAAAAAACTCATTGGTACAGTCGGGATTCGAACTTGCGACCTTTGCGTCGCAGGCAACTGCTCGAACCACTCGGCCACCATGCCTTCAAATAATAATTGTCCACCCAGTATTCATTAGCTTCCTGTTATACAAGTAATTGACGTCACAGCTAAGACGGAAAGTGTGTGTGTGGGTACAATCTGAATACCTCTACTCCCTTCGGGGACCCTTGTGTGAATGAGCGAAGATAAAAAATGAGAGTTTGTTTTTTTTAAGTTCTTTTGAAATTCAAAATGGCTGCTCTCTGATTTGTAATTATTGCCATATTAGAGCATTTCTAGAAAAAGGAAGTAGAATTTTCGAATACCTATACATTACACAACCTAAACATGACAACCTATACATTAATAATTTCGAAACTGGGGGAATTAATATAGCACGGTTAAATTAAACGGCTGTCACATCAACAACACTTGTAAAGGCGATTTAATTTCATTATCGATAGTATCCCAGTTTTATTAAAACTAATAATGAAGATCCTTAGTTTAAGAAGACACTTGTAAAATCGAGATTGCAATTTCAAGCCTCGGTGTGTGCCAGTGACTTTTCTTAAGCTATTAATAATAATATATAATCCTCACGCCTTCCCACAAGGGTCCCCGAAGGGGTAGGCAGAGGTGTATAGGTAATACCCACACACCCACTTTCCGCCAGAGGTATATTAGGTGCCAACGTGACAGATGGCGAGTCCATCGCCGTTACTCCAGCACGACTATACATACCTTTGAATTTCTTCTCAGACGTATGCAGGTTTCCTCTCGATGTTTTCCTTCACCGTAAAGCTCGTGGTGTGACTAATCACCGTACTTAAGTTCAGAAAAACTCATTGGTACAGTCGGGATTCGAACTTGCGACCTTTGCATCGCAGGCAACTGCT
>JACCPG010010021.1:0-49450 GCA_016069955.1 Drepana arcuata | reverse complement strand
GATATTGCTGTGTATTTGTAAGTGACCCTTACAGCTCGCACGAAATCCGATTTGGGCAAAAATAAAGGGTCTTTCCCTTGACCTGTCAACATTCGCCTTTGGCCAATTTTATTTTGTTCCCAACGAAATATGTTGCGAAATGAAATATTGTTTTTCTTAATTAGGATGCCTAGCAGTTAACGTTACGCTCATTATATTTGGGATTTTGGTTGCTGTCATCTCATCGTACACATATAGGATGTCCTAGGTAATATTATACTGTATATAATTATTCGATGTTACAATAAAAATACATTTTATATCCTCATATTAGAGTTGAGTAATAATAATTGAAGAAATCAGAATAAGTTCGAGATCTATTCAAAAACGTATTAAATTATTTATTATTTAAGTGATGTTATAAATTAATTTCCTTAGGGTGGGATTAAATAACAATTATTGAGGAAACCTGCATACATTTGTTCAAATATGCGTTACGTGAAAGGTTTCCTGTTCGAATTTGGAGCTGCTCGACGGAGGCAGGACTTCCACATTATAGAATTCCGTAGCCAAATATTTTTTTCTTGTATTGAGTTCTGCGGTGAATAAGGTTTCCAGTAATGAGCTCCTTGGGGATGGGGGAGGATTGTTATATTGTGTTGGCAGCAGAGGGATTAGTCCTTTATGCTGCCATATAGTATACCGCTCCGCACAGAGTGGCAACGCGCAAGTGATACTTCGTTATTAAAAGCATAATTAGAAATAGTTTTCCATCGGGTGGGCCGTATGCTTGTTTTAGACTCTTGTAGATAACAAAAACCTATACTGCTACGCCTGTGGAGGCGTCAAGATAATTAAATTAAATCTAATTCTGACAAAAATCTAGCGTTGAAATGAAGTTTTACGCGGATGAAACTATGGGGTATAGTTTGTTAAGGCACAGGCACAGTGATAAGGCAATGGAGTTACGATGTCCTTGATTTAATAAAACAATAGGTACCTCAAAATCAAAATCAAAATATTTTATTCAACGTAAGGGACACAGGAAACACTTATTGAACGTCACATATTTAATAAAAACTAAAGTTACCACCTAATAATACTTACATACATACATATAATCACGCCTCTTTCCCGTAGGGGTAGGCAGAGACCACTTCTTTCCACTTGCTACGACTTTCATACTTCTTTCGCTTCGTCCACTTACATTATAATTTCATTCACATTCACAATAATAATAATAATATTTCCTCACGCCTTCCCACAAGGGTCCCCGAAGGGGTAGAATAGAATAGAACAGAATATTGTTTATTTGTATAACATGAGTGAACATATTGGTGTTGGGTTTTATATAAGTGGCTACATGTTTTGCCATGGAGGCGTGCAAATTGAGAGAGCATGGCGATTACATTATTACCCTAGAACTTATTTTACAGGTAGGCAGAGGTATATAGGTAATATCCACACACCCACTTTCCGCCAGAGGTATATTAGGTGCCAACGTAACAGATGGTAACTGTACATTGTATAATGGTTCTGTTATACAGATAAACTTTGCTATACACAAGTGCCAAGGATCTACAAGCACGCTCAATTTAAACGTTTCTTGAACTTGCAAATCACGTCAAGACTTCAGCTATTTAATTTCGGTGCCTCTGGATAAATTTAGCTTAATAATTAATGCGACTTTTGCTTTGCGATTTTGGCGCGAATTTAGAGGGTGATAGAGTATATAGTCCGAATTGAGTTCTTATAAATAAATTCTCGGTTCTTTATCTTGATTTCGAGATTTTACTAGAGAAGACTACATAATTAAAGTTCATTAAGTGGAAAGTATAAATTGATCTGTAGACTAGACTGGATGTTATAGATTATCTTTTTACGGGTGAAATTTTGTTTAAAAAGCGTAAACAGGGATATAATAACGACAAACACTTTGTTAAGCAAAAAAATATTTAATACATAATTTTTTAAATATATTTTTATGCCTAACAAAGTGTTACAATCTAGTGTTACACGTATATTTATGTAGTGATTAGTCACACCACGAGCTTTACGGTGAAGGAAAACATCGAGAGGAAACCTGCATACGTCTGAGAAGCAATTCAAAGGCGTATGTATAGTCGTGCTGGAGTAACGGCGATGGACTCGCAATCTGTCACGTTGGCAACTAATATACCTCTGGCGGAAAGTGGGTGTGCGGGTATTACCTATACACCTCTGCCTACCCCTTCGGGGACCCCTGTGGGAAGGCTTGAGGCGCAAATCCCGCCCCCCAAATAATATTTGAATAAAATGACAAGTCCAGCCCAGCTCCCTTGCTCGCGATCTAGCAACGCCCTAAGCCGAGGTTGGTACCCCACAGGGGGTGCCCTTAGCTGTGTTGCTTAAAAATAAAGTGCCTGGCTGGAGGCCTAGGTCTCGCCATTGACCGGTTAAGTAGCAAAAGTTCCCGGAACTCACGCTACGAGAGACAATACAAAAAAAATAAAATAAAGAAGAACTCATATTATCTCCGACGCTTACGAGAATGTTTGGTCGCAAATCCACATAAATAGCGACTTGTTTACCATCACAATGAAGACAATGGCCGTTGTTGTACTAATGTGGCCGACTGTAGTTCTTTTCAAGTTGGATGCAATTCCTGGAAATGTGCGTCATCGTTGTTAACTTCAGTGCTGTTCCTATTTCACTTTAATGGGAAAAATGATGCAGTTTTATTCAGAGTTTTTAACTGTTAAAAATATTGAAATAATCTGTTCATATATGTATGTAATAATAAATATATCCTCACGCCTTCCCACAAGGGTCCCCGAAGGGGTAGGCAGAGGTGTATAGGTAATACCCACACACCCACTTTCCGCCAGCGGTATATTAGGTGCGAACGTGACAGATGGCGAGTCCATCGCCGTTACTCAAGCACGACTATACATACGCCTTTTGAATTTTTTCTCAGACGTATGCAGGTTTCCTCTCGATGTTTTCCTTCACCGTAAAGCTCGTGGTGTGACTAATCACTGTACTTAAGTTTAGAAAAACTCATTGATACAGTAAGGATTCGCAACTGGCAACTGCTCGAACCACTCGGCCACCACGGCTCTATGTATGTAATTTTCCAATAACACCGATTCCCGAATGGTATGCATCGGTTTTCATCGGAGATCTTCGGAGATATATTGAGGTGTCAACGTGACAGTGATCATTGCTGTTTCTCAAGCACGACTAGATACAATAGTAGATAGACTAGATACTCCTTTGAATTTCTTCTATAAGCGTAAGCTGGTTTTTCATCCCTTCGATGTTTTCCTTTTTCATTTAGCTCGTGGTGTGACTAATCACTGTACTTAAATTCATGCCTTCCCATAAGACGTGAGGATATAAATAAACGAAAAAATCATCAATTTACGTAAATTGGATTTACTAAATGATAATCCATAGAGCTCAGATTCATGAAATCATAATATTGGGACATATTTGAGTTAAGCAAATGGCATACATCACAGAAAAAATATTTACTCTATACTTCAAAAGTCGTTATTTTTTTCTGAAATATGTGACGAGAAAAAAACGTTATTATTTTCACTCAAAGCCAGGGTTCATGCATTCATATATTGCTCATAATTTTTTTATATTTTATTGATATAAAGCTATCGTTCATTGAACTGATAAATTGATTTATATTGGATCAATATCACTGAGACAAAACAAATCTTTGTTTTACTTAAGATAAGCAGTGCGAATGAGAAAGCGCACGGTATGGAGCGCTAGTATGTTGGAGCGAGATGCACGAGACTATTACATACACGTTATGCTATCAGCTTGACGTAAAACACATCTAAGGCGAATCTTTATATGTACCAGCTTTTGCCCGCGACTTCACCCGCGTAGAGTTAGAAAGAGTAGTTTATGTATTTCCCTGCTAAAATCGATTCAGCCGCTATGCCGTGATAGAGCAACATACTTTATAATATAAAGAATTTAGATTTTTCGGGATTCAAATGAAGCCTATATCCTAATCCAAGGTATAAGCCTTCATCATTTCAACGTTCAGCCAAATCGGTTTAGCCGTTTTTCCGTGAATGAGCAGCAAACATCTAAACTTACAAACTTTCACCTATATAATATTACTAAGATAAGATATATCTTCACGCTTTCTTATCCTATTCAATGGTATTCATGTTTAGTGCAGAAAATCGAAGCCGCGCTCATTTTACACTGAGACCATGGCGATGACTCATCGAAAGATCGTTAGCAAAATTCTCACGCGCCCCGCTTTCTATTTGGCACTTACTAACGACTGAACTCGGGGGTTTCTGTGGTAATTAAACACGAGGTCACTTTGATACGGTCAATTGATAAGGTCAATTGATAAATTCTACGGTCAGTATGGGTTTCGACCTGAGTTCGTTTCCGTCCCCTTCAAAAGCTTTAAAATTATGCAAATTTTGAGGGTTCCAAAGGGTCTATGCTCCATATTACATATCGAGAATTCTGATTTCAATAGGGCTGTCAGTTAACGAATATATTTGTACACGATTTCGAGAAGGAAATGTCAGCAGTCGGTTTGTATCGTCATCACAACTTCACAACCCCTAAATAAATAATACTCGCCCGATATTCAGGGGTGTGTCAAATTATTTACAAGTTTCATTACGCCTTAACGGGGTAGGTAGAGAGGATAGATCGCCAGTTCTCTACAGACTTGCATACCTCTTTCGGTTCGTCCACATTCATCTGTCTCTTCATACATGCTCGCCAGTTTCAAGTACTGCTTTTCAATGTCAATGCTTTTATTATTTTTACTTTGGGGAGCTGTAGTGGACGAGTGATACGAGCAGTTAACTGCAATACGAAAATTGCAAGTTCGAATCCCAACTATACCAATGATTTTTTCTAAACGTAAGTACCTACAGTGATTAGTCACACCACGCGTGAAGGAAAACATCGAGAGGAATGCACATGTTTGAGAAGAAATTCAAAGTTGTATATATAGTCGTGCTTGAGAAACGGCGATAGACTCGCCATCTGTCAGGTTGGCACCTAATGAAATATATCTGCGGCGAAAAGAGGGTTGTTTTTACGCACCTTCCTTTTGAGGAGCCTTGTGGGAGTTGATAAATATTATACATGTATATTATATACTCACGCCTACCCACAAGGTTCCTCAAAGGGGTAGGCAGAGGTACATAGGTAGTACCCACACACCACCCACTTTCCGCCAGAGATATATTTCAGTTGCCAACGTGACAAATGGCGAGTCTATCAACTCACGTTACTCAAGCACGACTATACATACGCGTTTGAATTGATTCTCAGACGTATGCAGGTTTTCTCTCGACGTTTTCCTTCACCGTAAAGCTCGTGGTGTGACTAATCACTGTACTTAAGTTAACCACGGCTGTCATTATATGACGGCTGTTATATTATATTTAAAGATAAGTTCGAGGATAAGTTGGCTCCTTGTGTCATGTAAACAATATATTTTTTGTTTATAAAATTTTCCGTACAACATAAATACTCCTTGCCATGAATACGTAAGCAGGCATTTATTACACTCTAAAGCTTTGAAACAAGTTTTAAACTCGGGTATTATGTATGTAAATTTCAGTTCCTTTGATCGCATTTACAGAAATATACATACATACATACATATCATCACGCCAAGTCCCTAACGTGGTAGGCAGAGAGTATAGAGCGCCAGTTCTCTCTAGACTTACATACCTCTTTCGCTTCGTCCACATTCATCAGTCTCTTCATACATGCTCGTCGGTTTCGAGTACTCTTAACGTTCCTGTCCTTCAGAGTCCGATCTATTTGATCCAGGTAGTTGGAACGTGGCCTTCCTCTGCCTCTTCTTGAAATACAGAAATACAGAAATATTTAAACTCTTAAAGTAGTTTAGAGTTCCGTTTGAAACGGTTATCGAAGATTAATATAATATAATAACTATAGGTATAATACTATAATACCTGATGTTTCTGTGGGTATGTTTGTCACATCAGTATTATAACAATAAACAAAATCACGCCTCTTTCCCGTAGGGTTAGGCAGAGACCACTTCTTTCCACTTGCTACGACCCTTACATACTTGTTTCGCTTCATCCACTTTCATTATTCCCTGCATACATGCTCTTTGGTTCAGGGTTCTCTTTGGCCTGGCCTTTTTCAAAACGTCCCTGATTTGGTCTTCTGTGTCGTGAAATGTCCGCCAATGTCCCTTACAACATTTTCATTCACACTCGCCTTATACACTTTTTTCGTTAATAAAATAATATAATATATATCCTCACAACTTCCCACAAGGGTCCCCGAAGGGTTAGGCAGAGGTGTATAGGTAGGCCCCATTCAGCCACTTTTCGCCAGATATATATTTTAGGTGCCAACGTGACAGATCCAATCCATCGCCGTTACTCAAGCACGACTATACATACGCCTTTGAATTTCTTCTCGGACGTATGCAGGTTTCCTCTCGATGTTTTCCTTCACCGTAAAGCTCGTGGTGTGACTAATCAATGTACTTAAGTTCAGAAAAACTTATTACAGTAGGGACACGGACATCGGCACGGCTATTTATAGTGTAATAAAAAAACAATTAAATTAATTGTCTTTGCGCACCAGTTTTTGAACTTGCTATCTCAAATTTGCAGGTGTGTTTGACTACTCGGCCACCACGGCCCGTCATCAATATGCCGAAGTTATAAAAAATACGACACCAATGAACATTTCAATAAAGGACATGAAAAATCGAATAACTCGTGTGGAGGGTACAATTTATACGAAGACAGAAATATAAATGGGCCTTCGATTGAAAACCTCTTCCTTTCGAAAACGGATTGAATGCCTTTGGTATGATCAAAAGAATTTGGTGTTTTGAAAAGAATTAGAATAATCCCTTTTAAAGTGCAGCAAATCGATTTTACTAATCCGATTTTCTTCATCATTCATCGTTGCGAAGTTAGTAGTAAATAACTGCTTCACGTCTTTCTAAAAGGGTTGGAAAAATGTTAACAATCCCTTTTTTTGCAAGGCGTTCAGATAGCGTGTCAGATGAGTCCATTGCCGTTACTCAAGCACGAGTACACATACGTTTTTGAATTTCTTCTCAAACGTTTGCAGTTTGCACACGATGTTTCCTTCGCTGTAAATCTCATGGCGCAATTTAGTCCTACAGTGCATTAAGTTCATATAAGTTCCGAGAAAGAAGTGATATAGCGCCGAGGTGTGAACTAATATACTTTGTTTTGATGGCAACTATTCCAACTTACAATATTTTTTACATTTTTGAATGACATTTAACTTTCCTGAATGACATTTTATATATGTATACCTCCTCACGCCTTCCCGTAAGGGTCTCCTAAGAGGTAGGCAGAGGTATATAGTTACACTCTTTGGTTGCCGGAAACATATTTTTGAGCCAACACGACAGATGGTGAATTCATCGTAGTTTCTCAAGCACAACTACACACGCTTCTTTGAAGATACAGATTTTTCGTTGTTATATAGGTACCTACTCAAGTTGAGAATAACTCATTGGCACATTAGGGACTCGAACTTACAACCTGATGCTGGAGGCGACTGCTCGAATAACTCGGCCACCACGGCTTGTTTTATGTTGGGAATTTCTTCAATGATGAGTTATGAATGAAATGAACAAGAGACTGATGAATGTGGAAGAAGCGAAAGAGGTATGTAAGTCTAGATAGAACTGGCGCTCTATACTTTCTGCCTACCCCGTTAGGGACTCGGCATGATGACATGATGAGATGACGATGATGATTTCTTCCATGAGATTAAAAGAAGTAAATCTATGGGGTGAACCACAAAACCTCGTGAAGTCCGAACTATTACAAGCGCGTGGTTTGCCTGTATCATAAATCACGGGGACCGAGGCACTATTATTAAGGTCACGCTTGAACCGCATAAATCATTTGTTGAACCCAATTTGTTGGGAGTACATCGAGCAGTTAATATCGCCGTTTTGACGCACAATATTTTAGATCAACCTTGAGCCATCTATGAATTGCATTTAAGTCGATTTTCGTGTGCGTCTGCTCGTTAAGAAGTTATCAGTATTAAATTGGATGTTTTGATTTCGTCTTGCTCCAACAATTGAATAATATATTTTTAATTATATAATTAAGGTCTTATTTACGGATATCGGTTACAAAAACATATACTTTATAAACTATTTTATTAATTTAAGCGGTTAGCACCGCCTATCTCCGCTTGCAACGACAGGGGTTAATCTCGCGCGATACCGGAGCTGCAGGAATCTTTTCAAATTCTTCAAAGAACTTCACGGCGAATATATAGCGTGACGTGATAGAATGCGAGTCTATCGCCGCTTCTCAAGCACGACTGTATGCAGTACTGTACACAAGACCGTCTATGTACTGTAAAGTATGCAGGTTCTCGATGTTCGTCGTTATATAACGTCGAAAAAGGTGCACGGTACGAGTTGGTCGTTTCCATGGAGAAGAACCAGCAAGAAACTCCATGGATACTCTTTTTAAATCATTTGGTATACAATGTTAATATTATTATGTTACAGCATTACTACTTAAGTACGGGGGAACAGCGTAGGCCCGACAATTACAGGTCGAAGCCTACTATAAAAAAAAAAAAAAGTATCGAGACAAATAGCTTTCATCTTGGTTTAGAACGGTTCGAAAAGGGTTTAAATCATCTGCTCAATAAGCAGATAATGTTCTGAAGGACGGCAACTATTGAGATTTTATTCGGGGCGGTATTTTAATTCAATTTCGTAGCATTTAACGGTCGGTTGAAAACCACTGAACTGGTTTCCTTCCGGCTTGCATTCAGCATTTGCGAGAATTTATTGTGTTTGAAGAAGACTTTTTTGGTATTGTCTTCGTACCTCCAAGTCCGTTACATAGACACAACGGGGCAGCATTTGGTTGTCGCGCCCTCTGCCCACGACAGTAAACTTAGGTCGTTAAAGAAACACTGAGCGTTGTAAAATAAAATGCATAATTGGTAGTACGTTTGCTGGATTATAGTCGCTAGGTTAAAGATTTTTGAATTATAAATAAATGAAGCTGCAATTTTCTTATAGTTGCAAAAAATTGCATAGTAGTTGTAGTAAGTATATACTATACTATGCATAGTTTTTTTAATGTTCGAACGCAGACTGTACCAAAGAGTTTTCCTGAATAGTTAAATACAATTAATAGTCACACCGCGAGCTTTACGGTGAAGGAAATCATCGAGAGGAAACCTGCATACGTTTGAAAATAAATTCTAATCATTTCTTTATATATATATTTAATAGCTTTTGCCCGCGGCTTCGCACGCGTGGAGGGTGTAAAAGTTGCTTATGTATTTCCCTGCTAGAATCGATTCAGCCGTTATGCCGTGAAAGAGTAACATACATTATAATACTAAGATTTTCGGGATTCAACTGTAGGTATAAGTTCACCATTCCATCACCATTACAACTTTCAGATAAATCGGTTTAGCCGCTTTGCCGTAAAAGAGCAGCAACCATCCAAACGTCCAAACTTACAAACATTCGCCTTTAAAATATTAGTAAGATAAGATAAGATAGTAAGATATATAAAGATGTGATATGATACGTTTATATGATTTTTTTTTTTTTTTATACAAAAAGAGTGGCAAACAAGCATACGGCCCACCTGATGGGAAACGGTTACCGTAGCCTATTTACGCTTGCAATACCGAAGTATCACTTGCGCGTTGCCACTCTGTGTTCAGAGAGTTATAATGTGTTGGCAGCATAATAGGTCTAATCCCTCGGTTGCCAACACAATATAACAATCCTCCCCCCCTCCCCAAGGAGCTCATTACTGGAAACCTTATTCACCACGTAGGAACACAACACAAAAAAAATGTGTTATTTGGCTACGGACTTCTATAAGGTGGAGGTCCTGCCCCAGTCGGGCAGGTCCAAATTCGAACGGGAAGCCCATTAGGCCCTACCTCTCTTATTTGCCATCAATTATGACATACATTTTCTACAACTTTCTTATATTTAAAAGAATTGAGGGTAATTTTAACACGACTGTCATTTGTGAGTTGGCGTTATTTCTTTAAGGAAACCCGAAGTCGGCGGTTCTTTTATCGCTAGGTGAGAATGTTTCTACTCTTAAACGTGACTCGAATGCAAAAGCTTACCGAGTTATAAAAATGTTCAAAAAGGGTAACATGCGGCGGCGAAATTGAAAAAGTACCATCTGTTTCATTTAGGCAGTGTGACAATGTAACCTATTATTTTGTACGATTTTAAAAGAAGCGCAGGAAATATATACTATTTAGTATTACACATATTATCCCATACTGATTCTCTCCCGGAGTTGGCGGATTTAGTAGAGCGCCAGTACTCGCTAAGCTTACAACCGCTTTTCGCTTTCAACAGTGCGGTCTGTTCTACCAACCTATAAGCTAAGGAATATGGATGAGCCGAAAGAGGGGAGCTGGCATTCTACTCTCTCTACCTGTCCCGTGAGGAACTCGGCGTAACAACATGTATGTTTCTAAGTATATTTGATGTATGCATATACATAAGTACCTGGATGACCTTAGCTTACCTATAACCTTAATTATTATATTTATAACCTTACCCTGGTGTTGCAAGCGTCCATAGGCGGCGGTAACCGCTTACCATCAGGCGGACCGCATGCTTGTTTGCCACCCAAGTGGTATAAAAAAAAAAAAAATACGAATGACATACTTATGACAACCAAACACTCATTGGCTTAAAGTTTGCTGCTTAGCAACGCTTTATTGTTGCTGTGTCGGTAAAGCAGTGGCGAAATTCATATTCTAATGAAATTGTAGGAGATTTTCAATGCCTAAAAACATGGATAAAACTACTTATTTTTAAATGAAACCTAGCTAGATCGATTTATCGCCCCCGAAATCTCCCCCTTTCCATGAAAATCGGAGCCTTTTGCCAGATTCAGATTATATATATGTATATATTTATAATTATATATATATATATATATATATATCCAATATAATTATATTAGATAGATAGATAGATAATACATAATTATCATCACGCCGAGTCCCTAACGAGGCAGGCAGAGAGAATAGAGTCTCCATTCTCTCTTGACTAACTTACCTCTTTCACTTCGTCCACTTGAATTTTAATGTATGTTAATTTGTATGAAAGACTGAACTGATTGGAACCTTCAATCATTTCCATGTGTCTAAACCACTCCATGGTTACAGTGTCTTACGTATACACAGATTTGTGAAGGAAGTCGGGCATAATAGCCGAGTCGTTAGGCCAACACGTGGGGCGTGTCAAAATGGTCATTCGTCAGCTTTTTGTATGGCAACAGCTAAGTTGTATGCTACACAGTGCGGTCATATATTGAGGAACGATTTCACAACGAGATAATCACGATATTAATATTTTTACCGAAATGCTATTCTTTATTGTAAATAATATATAATATATCCTCACGCCTTCCCACAAGGATCCCCGAAGGGGTAGGCAGAGGTGTATAGGTAATACCCACACACCCACTTTCCGTCAGAGGTATATTAGGTGCCAACGTGACAGATGGCGAGTCCATCGCCGATACTCAAGCACGACTATACATACACACGCCTTTGAATTTCTTCTCAGACGTATGCAGGTTTCCTCTCGATGTTTTCCTTCACCGTAAAGATTAGAAAAACTCATTGGTACAGTCGGGATTCGAACTTGTGATCTTTTTATCGCAAGCAACTGTTCGAACCACTCGGTCACCACGGCTATAATAATAATTCTTTATTGTAATATTTTTATTTTCCGGGGAAATAAATAAATACCTTGGGACAATAAATACTTACCATGGGACAATTCCATACAAATTGACCTAGTTACAAATAAAGCAAAGCGTGTGTTATGGTAACTAGACAACGATATATTTACTTATATAGACAGATATATACATAAATACATAGGACATCCAAGACTAAGGTACAAATACTCGTGTTCATCACACAAATATCTGCCCTCAGTGGGATTTGAACCCGCGACCTCAAGTTTCGCAGACAGGAGCTCTTACCATTAGACCAAACGGTCGTCAAATATGAATAGGTTAGGTAATTTTTTTATAAGTACTTATATTATACTTTACTTAATAACTTCAATATGAAGTAAAAGCACGTATCTTGAGAGTTATTGGATAAGATGGGAGATTATCATAGAGGGTCTTATAATGTAATAGTGTTTATCATTGTGTGTGATTCAGGCTAACGATAATATGTCGATATAATATATATTGATATTACGATTAACTCTTTGCAGTGATTTAAAGTTTTTGTTTAACTTACTTTACTTAATTTTTTAGTTTAACTTTTCGAGTTCGATTCCCGTTGAGGGCAGATATTTGCGTGATGAACACGAGTATATATCTATCTATATAAGTAAATATATCGTTGTCTAGTTACCATAACACAAGCTTTGCTTAATTTGGGACTCAGTCATCTTGTGTGGAATTGTCCCAGATTTTTTTTATATTACATTATTTTTTTATATCCTCACGCCTCCCCACAAGGGTCCCCGAAGGGGTAGGCAGAGATGTATAGGTAATACCCACACACCCACTTTCCGCCAGAGGTATATTAGGTGCCAACGTGACAGATGGCGAGTCCATCGCCGTTACTCAAGCACGGCTATACATATGCCTTTTGAATTTCTTCACAGACGTATGCAGGTTTCCTCTCGATGTTTTCCTTCACCGTAAAGCTCGTGGTGTGACTAAACACTGCCTTAAGTTTTGGTACAGTCGGGATTCGAACTTGCGACCTTTGCGTCGCAGGCAACTGCTCGAACCACTCGGCCACCACGGCTATTACATTATTGCTCTTTACTATTTCCTCCTTGAGTGTCCGATGGATTTGATCTAGTATTTGATCCACTATTCTGTTTTGTTTTGTGTGAAAGAGCTCACTAAATGCTCAATATGGATTAGGCTCGGTTCGAGCCGGACGCAAAGGATGGACACCATTAGACATAATCAGGATAAGACAGACAGCCAAAAATAATCACATATTAATTAATGACAAGTCGATATCTTCGCACGCAACCTTAATTCCTTTAAAATCTGTATTTAACGTTTATAGCTAATTTTAATTTTTATAGTTTAATTCTTTTTGATCATGTTCAATCCTCACTAGGTTGTATATTATACTAGGTTACATTCTCTTTTATGTTCAGTTAAACTGTAATTTTAACATTCAAAACTAGTTATAATTTATCTTGTGCTGTGTAAACTAAATTACTAATTATGCTCTTGTTCGTTTATTGCATGCCGTCGCCCCCTATAATTGTAGTGGCACTCACCATGTATACATGTACCATGCTCATTGATTGTTGTTTAAGTACTTTCTATGTTGGTGGCCTTTAAATAAATAAATAAATAAATGACGTCAGCTAATTACGTCATGGAATGGAATATTTTCCATCAGAATATCGACACTCGAACCTATTCTGATTTTAAAAATCTTATTGTGAGGCACAAAGCGTACAATTTCCTTTCCCATCGTTCGACCTTCAAATTACTTCTCATTGTGATAAATGGAGTTTCGCGACTTGATTGAAATTCACCATTTTCAATTATCAAGATTTTTCCGACGCTGTTTATTGTTGTGTGATTTTGATACTTCGACACTGGCTTGGCTTTGTATTGTTACGGATTTAGAAATGAAGTAATTTGTGCCTACATATTTTTCAATAATAGCTTAATAGATAGCTAATAATAGTTAATTGATAGAAGCTTGTATGAAAGAGTGAACAGCTGTATACGCTGATTAGTTTTAATGTTAAAATAAAAAGATTACAACGAATTGAGAATTAATACCTTAGAATTAGCCCTGAAAACGTTAAAAGCGGTTTACGATTCTCTACAGACAATCATTCATTTTTTCTATATATATTTATATACGTATATATCTCGATGTTTTCCTTCGAAGGAAACCTGCATACGTCTGAGTAGAAATTCAAAGGCGTATGTATAGTCGTGCTTGAGTAACGGCGATGGACTCGCCATCTGTCACGTTGGCACCTAATATACCTCTGGCGGAAAGTGGGTGTGTGGGTATTACCTAGACACCTCTGCCTACCCCTTCGGGGACCCTTGTGGGAAGGCGTGAGGATATATATATATCTAGATGATGAAGGTACCAGGCGAACAGTATGTACCTACAAGGAGTTTGAAACGATATTTTTATTAGGATCAAATACTTCCTGTAATAAAAAAAAATATACATTATTTGCAACGATGCTAGAAAATTGAAGTAGATCGGATTAGACAAATACATTTTCCTGCATTCCAATTCTTTTCAAGACAACGAATTCTTTGATCATACGAATGCCATTCCAAGTGCCTTCAGAGTAAGAGGTTTTCAATTTAGGACCCATATATTTCTGCTTTTCTTTGTTCTCTTTCTCTCTCTCTCGTTCTCTTCTTTGTTCGTACATATTTGGACATGATCTCATTTATTATATCTTCACGCCTTCCCACAAGGGTGTCTGAAGGAGTAGGCAGAGGTGTGTATCTATTAGCCACACACGTTGGTGCGCGGGCGCTAGCGACATTTTGCCGGTGATGTATTATGATGCAACTCAAATGGCGGTACTATTGCCGCTTCTCAAACACCTATACATACGCTTTTCAATTGTCAATGTAATTAAGTTCAGAAATACTCTTTGGCACAGTTAGGATTTGAACTTACAATCTTTGTGTTGCAAGCTACTACTCCAGCCACTGGTCCACCACGGTTATATTTATGTATAATATAATATATCCTCACGCCTTCCCACAAGGGTCCCCGAAGGGGTAGGCTGAGGTGTATAGGTAATACCCACACACCCACTTTCCGCCAGAGGTATATTAGGTGCCAACGTGACAGATGGCGAGTCCATCGCCGTTACTCAAGCACGACTATACATACGCCTTTTTGAATTTCTTCTCAGACGTATGCAGGTTTCCTCGCGATCTTTTCCTTCACCGTAAAGCTCGTGGTGTGACTAATCACTGCACTTAAGTTTTTAGAAAAACTCATTGGTACAGTCGGGATTCGAACTTGCGACCTTTGTGTCGCAGGCAACTGCTCGAACCACTCGGCAACCACGGCCAATATTGATTATATATATATATATATATATTTATGTTGTACATATATAAATAGGTATGTTAACCAGATCCAACCCAGTACATTTAAATATACATAAAAACGGATTACAAGATAAAGACACACAAATTGTAGTAATTTAGTTATCAAATGCCTAAAATAATGACGGCAATTTTAGTTAAAGTTCGCTCGTAATTTACAGTAATTCGCAATACAATACTTACAAATTCAAACGAATATACTCAACGGCTTATCAAGTATACATCTGTGTAGTGGTTAGGAATACTCAAGTAGCCCATTATGTTGGTATAAAATCTTACCGTCAATGTTCTGGTAAGGAATTTAAGCAGCTGGGACCAATTTGGCTTTTGTCACTCAATGGATGGTTGGATGCTTTTTTTTTAATATATTGTCTCTCGTAGCGTGAGTTCCGGGAACTCTTGCTACTTAACCGGTCAATGGCGAGACCTAGGCCTCCAGCCAGGCACTTTATTTCTAAGCAACACAGCTAAGGGCACCACCCCCTGTGGGGTACGAACCTCGGCTTAGGGCGTTGCTGGATCGCGAGCAAGGGAGCTGGGCTGGACTGGTAGTTTTATTTAAATATTATTTGGGGGCGGGATTTGCGCGTCTGGTTTGGCGCGGGCCGGGGTTGGATGCTATTAGGGATTTGCTATTTGTATACATACACGACATCATCACGAGTCCCTCACGGGGGAGTAGGTGGTATGAGTAGGGCGCTGTTCTTTCTAGTCTAATATACCTCTTTCTCCGTCTCAATCGTCTGCAATACAAGCATTAAAAGTTCATATGCCGACGTTAAAATGAATTTTTCTGAACTTTCAAGAGAGGTAGGGCTAACGGGTTTCCCGTTTGAATTTGTAGCTGCCCGACTGGGGCAGGACAACCACTTTTTAGAAGTCCGTAGCCAAATAACCCAATTTTTGTGTTGTGTTCCTATGCGGTGAATACGGTTTCCAATAATGAGCTCCTGGGGAGGATTGTTACATTGTATTAGCCACCGAGGGATTAGACCTATAATGCTGCCAACACAGTACCACTTCGGTATCGTGAGCGTAAATAGACTAAGCTAACCATTTCCCATCAGGTGTTGTTTGCCACTCTTCCTGTATAAAAAAACCTTAAGTACAGTGACTGTTCTTAGTCACACCACGAGCTTTACGGTGAAGGAAAGCATCGGCGAAAAGTGAGTGCCGAGCGTACACCTGAGGGACGCCTTTAGACGCCTGCGAGAGGGCGAGAAGTTAAGAAAATACCAGGAGAAAAGAAATAGGAAATGAGTCATGTTAATGCCAAGTACTCCATAAACTACTCGTGCCATCCGTGTTCTACCAACTTTTTGGAACCACTGGCGGCCTCTCAGCATTTCACCGCTGAGCGCGGCCCGACATTTTTCACATTTCACGTTAGTTTTACTGCGAAAAGTCTACTATAGAGACGTGACAGTTTTAGAAGGATTGCCTTTGAAATTTGCGATTTTTACCGCCTGTCGGAACTTGCAAAGTCGGCCGCGGCGATGTATGACAAGTTGATGTGGATACTTTTTCCTCTTTTTCGTTCAATCTGTGACTTTTGAAAATGTATACTCACCTGAAATAGTAGGTATATAGTCCGTATGAAATTTGGACCATTGATTCTGCCTATTTCCTTGGTTATTTATATAAAATAAAAATAAATATCCTCACGCCTTCCCACAAGGGTCCCCGAAGGGGTAGGCAGAGGTGTATGGGTACTACCCACACACCCACTTTCCGCCAGAGGTATATTAGGTGCCAACGTGACAAATGGCGAGTCCATCGCCGTTACTGAAGCACGACTATACATACGCCTTTGAATTTCTTCTCAGACGTATGCAGGTTTCCTCACGATGTTTTCCTTCACCGTAAAGCTCGTGGTGTGACTAATCACTGGTACATAAGTTCAGAAGAACTCATTGGTACAGTCGGGATTCGAACTTGCGACCTTTGCGTCGCAGGCAACTGCTCGAACCACTCGGAAAATGGACGTCACGGAAAGTGGGTGTGTGGGTATTACCCATACACCTCTGCCTACCCCTTCGGGGACCCTTATAGGAAGACGTGAGGATACTCGAATTCCAATTACCTAACTGAATATTTCTTCCACATACATTACTGGTTATCAAAATTGGAATATGTGTTATTTAGTTTGAACAATGACTAAAGTAGTTCATATTTAACTGGAACTATATCATCTTTGAAATGTTAAAAGGAGTATTAATTTAATTATTCATGAACGTGAACCAATATTTGCCATTCAGTGTACCATACTGTGTGACAATACTGCGGAGAGTTATGAACAAACCCATTTAATTCAATATGAAAGTTTTAATTAACCAATTCTCTCCCTTACATAGTCGTGTTAAGGTATTATTTACCGTGCTGCAATCATTTGATGTAGGTCGGCGAACAGCGACGCGTGGAAGTTTTAACAAAGTTCACAATAGTCGTGTAATAGTCAGTTTCAGCGTTACAGTTTCGCTCACTTGGAAACTATTATATTATGACGATACAGTTGTTCTGTTCGAAACCATATCCACTTTATCCTCACGTTATAAATCTGTAGACTTGACTGATATGTACCCTTCATAATCGCGCTACTACTAGCTTCAAATTACCAATTTTAGTCCCCGAAAGGGTAGGCAGAGGTGTATGGGTAATACCCACACACCCACATTCCGCCAGAGATATATTTGGTGCCAAAGTAATAGATGGCGAGTCTATCGCCGTTATTCAAGCACGACTATTAATAAGCCTTTGAATTGCTTTTTCAGACGTATGCAGGTTTCCTCTCGATGTTTCTCTTCACCGTAAAGCTCGTGGTGTAACTAATCACTGTACTTAAGTTCAGAAAAACTCATTGGTACAGTCGGGATTCGAGCTTGCGATCTTTGTGTCGCAGGAACTACTCGAACCACTCGGCCACCACGGCTTTTTACGAAGGTTTATAGTTTCGCTATATCTATCTGTCCGTTTCAAATCAAAATATTTTATTTCACATAGGCGTAGATTAGCACTCTTAGAACGTCGAAAAAGGTGCACGGTTCGGGTGAGTCGTTTCGTGGAGAAGAAGAAGTTTCCGTCCGACTGCGGGTTAGCTTAGAGGCGCTTGGTTGAGGCAGAACAGCGCCGCCATAGTTGTCAAAAGGTCATATCCCTGTTGTGTGACATATCGCTTAGATAGTATATAATAATATATCCTCACGCCTTCCCACAAGGGTCCCCGAAGGGGTAGGCAGAGGTGTATAGATAGGTAATACCCACACACCCACTTTCCGCCAGAGGTATATTAGATTAGGTGCCAACGTGACAGTTGGCGAGTCCATCGCCGTTACTCAAGCAAGACTATACATACACCTTTGAATTTCTTCTCAGACGTATGCAGGTTTCCTCTCGATGTTTTCCTTCACCGTAAAGCTCGTGGTGTGACTAATCACTGTACTTTAGTTCAGAAAAACTCATTGGTACAGTCCAGATTCGAACTTGCGACCTTTGCGTCGCAGGCAACTGCTCGAACCACTCGGCCACCACGGCTCTTAGATAGCTTATTAAAAATAGTAGGGGTATGCTAAGAACGATTTCCGATTTACGGTTCCATATACGAAATACTAGCTGCCCGCCCCGGCTTCGCACGGGTGCAATATTAATACTAATACTATGTAAAAGATAAAAATGGTTACGGTGGTTTATCCTTTAGAGATAATTAAATATTATCGTGGAAATTTTTATCGATCATTTTAAGATATACTATTCCGTAGTAAGGTTTCTCGTAAGGTTTATCCAGCGTTTGCGATTTAAGCGCACAAAAATATGTTTCTATCATCACACTACAAATCTTTGAATATTTCTTTATTCATTAAACATATAATATAAACCTTCCTCTCTTATCACTTTCTGTATTGCTGATAACCGCATTGAAATCCGCGGAATAGCTTGAAAGATCTAAGCGAACAGACAGCGGAAGGGACTTCATTTCAATCGAATTCTTGCAACAAATTAAACGCAAGTGAAGTACGACTCTCTCGCAATTGTTTTCCCAGATGACATTTGTATTTCGCGTCATAATCAATCTATGGTGTTAAATTATTAGCAAAGCAAAGCGATTAAACGACAAACACAGTACGTTCACGTGTTACCTACGAACATTACAAAAGTATAGGAATATATATTGCTTGCAAAAATTACAGAAGGGTATTGGATGAAATAAGGCACAGAGATAGATTATTAGCTGAATTAACACAGGATAGGACCGGTGTGTCACAGAGAATACAACAGTTGTCTTCTAGAAGTTATAGAGTGTTGTGAATATCGTTACAACAGATTTCTTGCCTTATTACCATAAGGGTAAAGAATTGTATACATATCATAACGCGAAGTCCCTAACGGGGTAGGCTGAGAGTATAGAGCGCCAGTTCTCTCTAGACTACAATACCTCTTGCGCCTCGTACACATTCATCAGTCTCTTTCATGCTCAATTCATGCTCGTCGGTTTCGAGTACTCTTGACGTTCACGTCCTTGAGCGTCCGATCGATTTGATCTAGGTAGAACGTGGTCTTCCTCTGCCTCTTCTTGCACACACTTTCGCTTTGTATATCTGTTTCGTCAATCTTTGTATATGTCCAAACCAACTTAACATACCTTTCTTCATATTTTTAATCACACCCCCGTTCACACCCGTTGATTTGAGAATCTCTTCATTGCGGATTCGATCTAAGATCGTTACTCCGAACTGAAAAAAAAAACACAAAAATTGCCCGACTTGTCCCGACTCTACTAAACGTAAGTGAAGAACGACTCTCGCAATTGTTTTTTCCAAATGACATTTGTATTTCGCGCCATAATCAATCTATGGTACGCGCCAGTTTTACTGGCTATCGTCTATGGTATCCCATAACAATATGCAATAAATACGATTCTTGGTGTCCGATTAATATTGTTTTATATTTGAGCATCATCTATGTTTATGCGTTGAAATAATTTAATTAAATTTATTAATAAATAATTTAAATTATTTTAGAGGTCACAAATAACACTTGGTTAAATGTATAAATAATCGATAAAAAAAAATGTTTGAAATCTTTAAATAATAATGAACATTGAATCGAATTCTTATTTTAAAACGCAAGTGAAGAAGGACTCTCTTGCAATTGTTTTTCCCAGATAACATTGGTACTTCGCGCCATAAAAAGCAATGGTTGAAAAACGTGTTTTTTTTATTTAACGCCTTGCGGGTGGAGTTTCATAAAATCCGTTCTTAGCTGACCTCTACATCGTGTAAGGAATACTTCTACCAAATTTCAAGTCAATCGGCCTTATAGTTCCTGAGATTTCGTGATGAGTCAGTTTAAAAATGGGATCTCCTATATATATATAGATTAAGCGTTAAAGCTGTAATTTAAGATAGTCATTTGTTGTCTCCTCTACAAGCAAAGGCGTTGTTTGTAGATATGTAAAAAAGCACTCTAGTAGTATATAATTATGATGAACTTATTAGGAAAACTATCACGGCTAAGTTGGCTTTACAGATTAACGAGTTAACAGATGTACTTGGAACTGCAGAACCCTACTTGCTCGCGGTCCAGCTACGCCCTAAGTCGAGGTCCGTACCCCAGAGGGGGTGCCCTGAGCACTAAAGTGCCTGGCTGGAGGCCTAGGTTTCGCCATTGCCCGGTTAAGTAGCAAAAGTTCCTGGAACTCACGCTGCGAGAGACAACAGAAAAAAAAAATACGGAACTTTACACAGTGTGATGCTTGACACGCTCTTGGCTGTTTAATAAGTGGCAGCCGTGGTGGCCGAGTGGTTCGAGCAGTTGCCTGCGACGCAAAGGTCGCAAGTTCGAATCCCGACTGTACCAATGAGTTTTTCTGAACTTAACCCAGATAAGCCTACTGTCCTATATTTAGGACAGTAGAAATAAAAAAAATATCAGAATACCCTCTTTATCTAAGATTATTTAGTCTTATGATTTGCAGTAAGAAACGTGTCAGCTTTATTAGAAAAAATAAAAAGACAGTTATTTTAACAGTTTTTACCTTATATTTTACCTTATAAGTGTGTAATAAAAGTGCGTTGCAGACATGGCAAATGACAGGTATGTATAAAAAGTTATATTTTACTCGTGAGTTGTTTTTTTCTGTGTTAATATCTAGTTGATAACCTTAACTTTTGTACTAAATAAATATTCTAGCAAAATAATATAAATAAATTACGTAATACTTGTTACAAATACTAGCGTACTATATATAGGACAGTAGGATAATATACATGATTTTAGTACAATAATACAACTTTTTCTTTACAGACCGTTAGCTGCGCATGAAATTTTAGATGCTTTAGAAAATGTTTCTGATAATGAAGAAGATTATAGAGAACGACTGATATGTATTCTACCTCCTCCTGTTGATCCTGACTATCTCACTGACGAAGATTCGGGTGAAGAAGATAATGTAACTTTGAATAATTTGCCACGAAACATTCTGCTTCAACCGGCTGAAGTAATGATTCAAGGGCAGATTATGGTGAGTGATACAGAAGAAGAACCTTCTGATTCTACAGGTCGAACTAAACGTAGGCGTAACTACGCATGGAGAAAACGGGACTTGGTAAAAAATCCCGTGAATTGGCCAGATGTTCAAGGCGCTTGCCAAGATAAGCGCCCAATTGAGTGGTTTGAAAACTTCTTAGATGAAGATGTTATTTCGTTGTTGGTGTCAGAGAGCAATAAATATGCTGTCAAAAAGAATTTATCTGGAGACATAACCACTGATGATGAAGTAGGAATAAATCCTAAACAATCTGCCAAACGCTTCTCACAAAGTGAAAAGAGAAACATTGTCATAGAAGAACCACATATGGTGTCCATCTATAACAAATATATGGGAGGAGTGGATCGGTCTGATGAAAATATTTCACATTACCGAATTGGTATACGAGGTAAGAAATGGTACATGCCGTTGCTCACACACATGATTGATCTTGCCGATCATAATGCATGGCAGTTATATAAAATAAATCATGGAAAACTGGATCATCTTGGCTTTCGCAGAAGGGTAGCAATTGCTTTGATTGAATCAAACAGAAAAAATGCCAAAAGAGGGCCTAGCCGACCCTCCCATCATAAACATGCTGATAGTCGTAAAGACCAAATGAATCATCTGGTTATTCCTCAATCGAAGCAAACACTGTCGTCAATGTCACAAAAAATGTTTGACACGTTGCAAGAAATGTGATGTTGGAGTGTGTGTCAAGTGTTTTGAAACATATCATTCATAAATAGTGTTAATCTAGTAAATTACATATAACAATGGGTAATATAATCAATAGCTATCTTATAAACTACACTTTTTGATTACATTCTGTTTTGTCATAAATGGTCTTTTATTTCCTCTTATTATCCTACTGTCCTACATATAGGACGGCTGTTTCCCTGAAAGCCTTACACTTAATTTTTTTTTCATAATTTTTTTTATGTTGCATAAGATCTAATAAACTAAATAATGTAACTTTTTTCAAAATTTTCAGAAAATTTTAGTTTCAGGCTTATCTGGGTTAAGTACAGTGATAAGTCACACCACGAGCTTTACGGTGAAGGAAAACATCGAGAGGAAACCTGCATACGTCTGAGAAGAAATTCAAAGGCGCATGTATAGTCGTGCTTGAGTAACGGCGATGGACTCGCCATCTGTCACGTTGGCACCTAATATACCTCTGGCGGAAAGTGGGTGTATGGGTATTACCTATACACCTCTGCCTACCCCTTCGAGGACCCTTGTGGGAAGGCGTGAGGATATATTATTATATTATTTAATCCAAGCAAATATTCACACACACACACACACACACACACACACACACACACACACACACACTTACATGATTTATTATTATTTTCAAACTTATCTTGTATTAATTTATTAGACTTATTTTATTTATGTCCTTTGGAGGTGGGCGTTGTCATCCGCGACACAGTTTTTTACTTCTGCGGATGTCATCGTTACGTTTAGTTTCTGTGCCAAAACAATGTAACCAAATAAATTTTATTTTATTTTTTTATTTTATATTTGTATTGATTCCGTAACAAGTAGTGAAATTCAATATACGCCACAAATAAGTGGCGCAGGTTTCCGCAGACGATAGCAAGTTGATATAGGAATGCAATAAACTCTACAAATCCACTACAAGAAAGAAAAGGCGGCTCTCAAGAAGGTTGTATTTCTGGTATGTTTTCAACCTCAGATCTCCTTAATTAATAAAAGGATTTTTTTTTGCTTACAGGGTTTATGTACATGAAATTTAGACCCAGGGGGAGGCAGAGGTGTGTAAGAGGTGTCTTCTTCATGTAAAATAATAATAGTTTTAAAAAACTAAAAAAATACACTTTTTATAGAAATTCCAACTAAAAAATTATTAAAATATTGAATTGTCATCGGTCCTTAATAAGTATGCCAAATTTCGAGTTAATCCGACGTTTTGAAGGGCGTTAAAATCATGTTCAAAGATTCCGTTACATACTAACATACATACGTCTCAAGCTAATAAAAGCGTATTAAAAACCAACCCGAACCGTGCACCTTTTTTGATATAAGTGCCCATCTAGGCATATGTGAAATAAAATATTTTTATTTGATACATAGATACGAAATGTCCTTTTCAAACGTAAGTTCATGGTGTGACTAATCACTGTACTAATGTTTAGAAAAAATAATTGTTACAGTCGGCAGACAACGACTCGAACCACTCTGCCACCGCGGCTTTTTTGCCTTTAAACCAGTATAAGTGTAAATGCACCTATAATAACTTACTTTTCCTGCGGACTGTACCAAAAAAGTATAGGTACAAAGTCTGTCCAATATAGAGTAATAAACCCGAGTGATTCGCATTACGGATAGGCAACACAGAAAGTTTTCATACGCGCCGAATATATGAATATATTTCAAACAATTTCCTGATAGCCTACGATATGTCGAGAATCCACTCTGCTATATTTATTTTGTTAAATTCTGGTTCAACACTCGGTTCATGCAGATACATTTACGAATTGCTTAGGAAAAATCTGTCTAGATCATTAATACATACATACATATCACCATACGCCGAGTCCCTAACAGGGTAAGCTGAGAGTATAGAGTGCCAGTTCTCTCTAGACTTACATACCTCTTTACCTTCGTCCACATTCATCAGTCTCTTCATACATCTTCGTCGGTTTTGAGTACTCTTGACGTTCCCGTCCTTGAGCCGTGGATTTCATCCAGGTAGTTGGGAAGTGGTCTTCCTCTGCCTCTTCTTGCACACACTTTTGCTTTTTCTTCACTCATCCTTTCTATATGTCCAAACCAGCGTAACATGTCTTTCTTCATCTTTACAATCACGCCCTGGAATATTAACCGGAACAACCATAGGATATTATGTTTTGTTACGCTCGGATGGACTACGCTCGGACGCTCAAGCACGGGAACGTCAAGGGTACTCGAAACCAACGAGCATGTATGAAGAGACTGATGAATGTGGACGAAGCAAAAAAGGTATGTAAGTCTAGAGAGAACTGGCGTTCTATACTCTCTGCCTACCCCGTTAGGGACTCGGCGTGATGATACGTAAGTATGTTATACCAGTTAATAATAATCTATCTGTTGGCCAAATTTCATCAATTCTGTTTTGAGCAACATTTTTCATTGGCAGTCCCATTAAATTGGATACAGTATGCTTTTGTACAATAACTGAGTTTGTTAGTATATAGTAATCAAACACGACTATACATACTTTGAATTGCTTCTCAGACGTATGCAGGGTTCAGCTCGATGGTTTCCATTTTTAGAGTAAAGCTCGTGGTGTGACTAATCACTGTATCTAAGTTCAGAAAAAGTAATTGGTACAGTCGGGATTAGAACTTGCGATCTTTGTGATGCAGGCTACTCGAACTGCTAGGCCACCGGGGCTCTTGCAGTCGACAATAAAAGAGGAAAGATGATAGGTCTTATACGACAGGACAGCTACTTTAAAAATGTCTTAGAAAGACAGGTAGAGGGGAAAAGAGGAAAACTACCAAGATTTACATATGAGTTCAAAGTATCATAGAAGATGTCTACCTGTAGTGTCTATCATGACATTTAAAAGAGAGTAAAACATATTTTTGACACACGTTTGACATATTTTGACATAAGTTTGACGTTTGACACGAGTTTGATGGACAGGAGCAAATGAAATTGTGTCAGAGACGCAGACAAGTTAACAGCCATTAAATCTGTGAAAATAACAGTATGTAAGTTAAATGACTTGGGTATTGTTAATTACCCAACCGAATCATTCATCGAAACCGACGAGCATGTATGAAGAGACTGATGAATGTGGACGAAGCGAAAGAGGTATGTAAGTCTAGAGAGAACTGGCGCTCTATACTCTCTGCCTACCCCGTTAGAGACTTGGCGTGATGATATGTATGAATCATTAATGCAGTATTACTGAAAGTATCTACTTTCAATAATACTTTGGCGGCATTGAAAAGCCATTACTTAAGTAATGGGGCATTATATCTTGCTGTAAGGTAACATAAATATAACTTACTCTTTACCGTCTGATAAAGATTGACTTATTGAAATATCTACTGCAGAGGCTGAGATTTTTCGTCTGTTATTCTTTGTTTGAAGGAAATGTAGATAAGACCTTTTGACAGGGGTCAGAAATTCGCTGCTTGAATGGTCGATGTTTTCCCGTGCTCACCAGCGATGGTGTCTACCGTGTGAGGTCAGACCACCGTCTATCATGAAAATTTATGTTTTGTAACGATTATCAGAAATAGGTATGTGAAAACATTGAAAATGTCGTTTAATAGTCAATAATACCTCATTATTTTTTACATTAATTGGATTGGTTTATTTTGATAATTTGAACTTAATCTTAATCTTAATGTCTATTTGGAATTTTTAATGTATGGATTTTTGATATCTGAAATAAATGAATTATTATATTATTATTCTTTATTTGAAATACATCTTATAGATTAAATTTTTTAATATAAATATATATGTATTTAAATATATAAAAAATTTTCAAAAATTTTGAAAATAGGGGCCCACCGGTATCGAGATCAGGGTCCAAGGTACCGGTTAGTTATATTATTATTATTATTATTAATTTCTGATGATATATAATGAAAGTATATAATATATATATATATATATATATATATATATATATATATATAATGTACCAGTGAGTTTTTCCGTACAGTAATTAGTCACACCACGAGCCTTACAGTGATCATCGAGAGCACACCCACGTTTTAAGACTCGCCATCTGAAAAGTTGGCATCTAAAATATATCTCGGTGAAAGTAGGTGTGTGGGTACTACCAAGTCACCTCTGCCTACCCTACAGTAATTTTATAGCAGACTAGCTGTCCCGCCCCTTTTCGCTAGGGTTCGTTTGGAGCTTAAGGATAATTGTGACTGTCAAATAATAGACAAAATAATTTGCAATAAAATAATATTGCGACTATAAATTGAGATGTAAGCTATCCTATCTTTTAAGTTAAATCAAACTTGATACGGAGTATAAGGAGCTTAGGAGACCATCGCGTACAATCAACGTGACAACGGCTTCGCACGCGTGGACATTTATTTTTAAAACATTTTGGCAATTTATTTTTTCTTGCAATTAAAATAGTCTATAGTAATCAATGATAACGTAGCATTCAAATGGTGAAAGAATTTTTAAAATCAGTCTACTACTTTTTGAGCCAATTCGTTACAAACATACTTACATACAAATATTTCCTCTTTATAATATTAGTATAGAAGATTGAATGAAAGTACGAGCTCGTAAGCCGAATTTGTTTCAGTAAATCTGTATTTAGGGCGGTATCACTGGACCGTATCCAAGGCAAGTTTCCGATAAATAATCACGTTTTCAGGTTGCACGCACCAATTGCGTCGGTACTTTGATGGATGGAGCAATATGTTCGGGCTAAGTAACCTGCTCGAAGTATTTTTTACATACTTATCTTAAATACAGTACATATCTGTACATATACATATACAATAAAATTGGGGTGTCTGTTTGAAATAATGAAATAGCCGCTTTTTACTAACTGTATATGGATGTATACACGGTACATCAACAAAATATTTTTTTTTAATTATTGCCTGTCTGTCTGTCCGTCTGTCTGTCTGTTTGTTACGGCTAATCTCTGAAACGGCTGGACCAATATTGACGGGACTTTCACTGGCATATACCCATGATATAAAAATTAGACTTTTATTTTAGTTTCTTTTTTGTTCAATTCCACGCGGACGAAGTCGCGGGCACAGCTAGTCTTATATAAAATGATTATACATTATCTTCATGTCCTTTTTGATTTCGTCACGGTAATGACTACCTACTGTATCGTACCATTAGGTAGGGGTATGCAGAGGGAGTAGAGGGGCCAGTTCTAGACTTACATACCTTTTTCGCTTCATTCAAATTCATCCGTCTCTTTTAATTTCTATCATTGAGTGATAGAAGATAAAACATAAAATAATAATATAAGAGCCGGGCTGGCTGGTTCGAGTAGTTGCCCGCAACACACAGATTGCGAGTTGGAATCCCGACTGTACTCGTTTATCCGAATTTATATACAGTGATTTGTAACAGCGCGAGTTTTGCGGTGAAGAAAAATATCGAGAAGGAACCTGCATACGTTTGAGAAGGAATTAAAACAGTATGTACATACATACATATCATCACGCCAAGTCCCTAACGGGGTAGGCAGAGAGTATAGAGCGCCAGTTCTCCCTAGACTTACATACCTCTTTCGCTTCGTCCACATTCATGAGTCTCTTCATACATGCTCGTCGATTTCGAGTACTCTTAACGTTCCCGTCCTTCAGAGTCCGATCTATTTGATCCAGGTAGTTGGAACGTGGCCTTCCTCTGCCTCTTCTTGCACACACTTTTGCTTTGTATATCTGTTTCGTCAATCTTTCTTCACTCATCCTTTCTATGTGTCCAAACCAACGCAACATGCCTTTCTTCATCTTTACAATCACGCCCTCATTCACGCCAGTTGATTTGCGAATCTCTTCATTGCGGATTCGATCTAATATCGTTACGCCGCACATTTTTCGAAGAGATCGCATCTCGACTGCATTCAAGCTATTCTCATACTTCCTCTGACATACCCAGGATTCGCTGCCATACAATAAAATAGTAGCTGCCATACATACCATAAAACAGTATGTAATAATAAAATAACAATTAAATTTTAGTAAAAACCGCGAGTCGACACCAGTCTCGCAAGTACAAAATACGCACCTCGCTTTATTATCGGATTTGTTCGGCTTACGTAAATCGTGGACGGAGTGAAACTCCTATATTATTTAGGAGTTGTGTGTATTGAAATTTATTATTATATCTATCTGGATTTATATTGATGGCCGTGTCTATGGCGGGTGGAACGAGGAGCTTTATATGCGCTATTCATGTACGCGATCCGTACTTTATGTTCGCTAACTTTACATTTCAATTTGAAATAATAGCTTTTTTATAAAGACCATATAGTAATGCTTGAGTAAGGGCAAGGGTAAAATGCCCTTACTCAAGCATTACTATATAATTATGATTATGTACGTAGGTTTCCTCTCAATGGTTTTGTTAGGGTCCTACTGGGACTTAAATGAAAGCGAGTGGACTGTATAAAAGTTGTATTGAAAAAGTAGTAAAACAAAAGGGTGCAAGAGATATCGGTGACCAAGCGCGCGTGTGTATTCGCCTGCGGTCAAATATGCGAGTGAATTGGGTGGGGGCTCGCACGGTCGTTGGTGCTGGTGGGGCCCCACTGCCCCCTCGTCCAGCGTCCATTGGATCCCCGCGCCGCTCGGCTGTGATGCGTAGACAGGTTTCCTTCACCGGAAAGCTCGTGGTGTGACTAATCACTTAAGTTCAGAAAAACTCATTGGTACGTCGGGATTCAAACTTGCAATCTTTGTATTGCAGGCAACACTCAAACCACTCGGCCAACACGGCACAACAATCAAAAACAAAATATTTTTATTTCACATAATCCTAGATGGTGTCATGGAGAAGAACCAGCAAGAAAGTCCATGGTTGCTCTTTTCAAAGCATCAAGTATACAATAACAATATTATTAAGTTACACTAGCATTACTATATTGCACTAGCTGTCCCACCCAGCTTCGCCCGGGTGAAAAAGTAAAATTTCCTGAAACACGATCGCAGCGCCACCTATCGGGTCCAATTGTGATGTAAGCTATCCTTTCTTTAAGTTGGATTAAACTGCATACGGTGTGCAAATTTGATTGAAATCGGTTAAGTAGTTCAGGAGCCCATCGTGGACTTGGTTGCCATAAAAAAGGTTATAGTGAATCAATCTTAAAAGATAGACATTTATGCTGTCGCGGACTTGTTTTTAGAACTTTTAAAGAGGAACAATTCCCTCATACGTGATATTTTTGTAACTTAAACCGTTTACGCCGCGTACGCAACGGAAGCTCTCAAATAGGAATATTTTTTCCCGTTCTGGCAACTTTATTCATTTATGTTTCGCTCCTATTAGTCGTAGCGTGATGTTATATAGCCTAAAGCCTTCCTAGAGGAATGGACTATCCAACTCAAAATTCAGAATTTTTCAATTCCGACCAGTAGTTACTGAGATTAGCGCGTTCAAACAAACAAACTCTTCAGCTTTATAATATTAGTATAGATTAGTATTTAAGTATGGGGGAACAGCGTAGGCCCGACAATAGGTCGTTTCTTACTATACAAAACATACATAAGACAAGATAAGTATAACAAAGTTAGCTACTTGTATTTAATTGTAGTTAGGTACTTGTATTCAAACTAGGAATATTAATGACGTATTCAGAAATAGACTTAAGCTATGTTAAATTGATAGTTCTCTCAAAAAGTTTGATGCAAAGTTAACTTTAAACTTCATAACCAATTAATATTCCGGTGTTTCAGGGTGCGAGCAAATTATTTCTGTTTACATCAATCTCAGTCAGATGAAATTAATGTCAGTATAATTAATCAATTCTACATAACGTATTTAGTTTGGTACTAATGAGTTCTTTGAATTTCATATTTGCATATTATAATATATTTAAAATTTAAAGCCGTGGTGGCCGAGTGGTTCGAGCTGTTGCCTGCGACGCAAAGGTCGCAAGTTCGAATCCCGACTGTACCAATGAGTTTTTCTGAACTTAAGTACAGTGATTAGTCACACCACGAGCTTAACGGTGA
Source organism: Drepana arcuata (assembly GCA_016069955.1). Classification (NCBI taxonomy): domain Eukaryota; kingdom Metazoa; phylum Arthropoda; class Insecta; order Lepidoptera; family Drepanidae; genus Drepana; species Drepana arcuata. Next base: position 19,082 of record JACCPG010010021.1, on the reverse strand, counting down.
AGGAAAACATCGAGAGGAAACCTGCTTACGTCTGAGAAGAAATTCAAAGGCGTATGTATAGTCGTGCTCGAGTAACGGCGATGGACTCGCCATCTGTCACGTTGTCACCTGATATACCTCTGGCGGAAAGTAGGTGTGTGAGTATTACCTAAACACCTCTGCCTACCCCTTCTGGGACCCTTGTGGGAAGGCGTGAGGATATATTATTTATATTATTATTATATTATATATTTTGGGACGATTCCATACAACATGCAAAAAAGAAGAGAATTTAAAAAAGAAGCTGGTTTTTTCTTATGTCAGTCTCTCTGCTAATATCCGAAACAATTATTCTATTAAACCTTCGCTCCTTCTTGCTTTAATTGCGACTTTAAAGTACTTCACAGATAATTAAATCCACGGATAATTAAATAAAACATTCACGATGCTAAATAAAGTATGAGAATACTTGTATGATACACATACATACATATCATCACGCCGAGTCGCTAACGGGGTTGGTAGTGAGAATATATACATACATATAATCACGCCTCTTTCCCGTAGGGGTAGGCAGAGACCACTTCTTTCCACTTGCTACGATCCTTACATACTTCTTTCGCTTCATCCACTTTCATTATTCTCTTCATACATGCTCTTCGGTTTAGGGTACTCTTGACCTGACCTTTTTTCAAGGCGTCCTTAATTTGGTCTAGAAACGTCCGCCTAGGTCTACCCCTTCCAACACTTTCATTCACACTCGCCTTATACACTTTTTTCGTCAATCGTTCTTCATTCATTCTCTCGACATGGCCAAACCATCTCAGCATACCTTTCTCAATTTTTGTTACTACATCTTCTTTCAGACCACAACGTTTCCTTATCTCACTGTTTCTTATCCTGTCACTCAGTTTAACTCCTATCATACTTCTTAACGCTCTCATCTCAACTGCATTTATTCGGCTTTCATGCTTATTCTGCCATACCCAACTTTCACTTCCGTACATGAGTGTCGGAACCAACACTCCCCCATGCACAGCCAAACGAGCTTTAAAAGACACATTCCGACTGCCCATGAAGGAGTGCAAAGAGAATATATCTAGTAATATATCTTAGTTTATTATTATATATCTAAGTAGTTCAAGAACGGATTGAAGAGATTTTTGCGGAATATTGCAAGAATCCACAGTTTAAATAATCTTATTAACTTAGGTATATTAATCTTAGGTAACACGCTTTATCGACATTTTGCCATCGCAATTCTTGCCATCGACGAGGGTATGGGAATGAATCCCTCGAAACCAAAAAGGTCTCGCACTGCGTGGCTTCATAGGAGTTCCTTCCCCGAAGGCTCAGGCCACAGCGAACGTATAAATGTATTTACCTTGCTCAGGCTCTGGAATAAACTCCCCGTTGAGGTCCCCTGAGAGACATACGAGTTCATCGAAAACTGTGTAAAGATTCCAATAAGGCATTGTTGGATTGTTCTAAGCCGGGTCACATGCTTGTTGGTCCTCTTAATGGTATAAAAAAAATGTGTCTTATCCACAATATGGGTAAAGAGATGTATACAGTAAACAGTAAAGGTCGAATGGAGAGAGAGAGGAGCTGGCGGTCTCTCTCTGCCCCGTTAGGGACTCGGTGTGATGATATGTATGTATGTAAAGTTCGAAATTATTTTTGAACGACAGTATAATTTTGTTACTATAGTAACTATTTTGGAAACTGGTCCACACCGGTTATCTCCGGTTACGAAATTCGTGCCTGAAATATCAAATTTCGGACCCAACATTCGTTCGATAAAATCAATTTGATATTAGTTCGCCCCAAAATTTCATACTCATAATGTTCCATTACATATCTATGTAAATTATTGTAGCAATTCACGTAAAAGCCTAATTTTCGGGTACAGTCCCGATCAAATTGCAGTTGCCCATAAAGGTAATATCGTTGTGGGTCACGACGAAAACTGTAGCCTTAATTATTTGTCCACTGCCAGGGCACCTTTATACGCAATTAGACCTCACATTCAATGCTGTCGTTGAATTCTATTCATTACACTAATGAATGCATACTTACTTAGACTCGCCTAGGGACAGTTTCTGACAAAGTGTTTTAACGATGTCTAGGAATTCTATTGAAAACTTTGGTTGGAGTGGTTTTATGTTTAATACGGGACGTTCAATAAGTGTTTCTCGAATCATTAATATTTTATATTACGTGATATAAAATATTAATGATTCGAAATCAGATTTTTTATTAAGGTTTACCTAGACTAAGCATAGCCTTGAGGAAGTCTACATTTATGTCTGAGAAGAAATTCAAAGTCGTGGTTCAGAAACGGCAATAGACTCGTCGGTATCACGTTGGCACCTAAAATATACCTCCGGAAAAAAGAGGTTGTGTGGGCACTTTACGGACCCTTGTGCGAAGGGGTAAAGATACAAGTAATATAATTTCAAAATCTAAGCATTTTATACTTTAGTAGCACAGATACAGCAACTCTATATTTGATCTTTAGTTAGAATAGGTTACTAAACTTCTTGCAATGCCCAGGAGCTGAAACGACGACTGTGTTGATACAAATACGTAAAAACAAAAATGTTGAGAATAAAATTATTAAAACTGGTTTGAAAAAACCTTCGAAGAAGAACTTCGAATTAGCTTCGAAATAAATCTCGTAATTTTTCTCAAATTTATATCTAATTAACTATTGAATTGTGTAGTTAAATACCAGCTGAGTAATTGCCGAAAGGAGACAAAGGAATTAAACAAGACCCGCCAATATTGAAGAAGTGAAATTGGCGAAACATCCAACTTGAAGTGAGATGCCATTGACGTTGAGTTATGGCTATTCTGAATGTGGGACAAATTAAAATAAACAAAGGAAGAGAAACAAAATATGATTAATGTTTAAACCAAAGCCAAGCTTAAACTCACAAAAGGCAATTTTATTTTAAGCTGTCAATGCTAATCAATGGCAGCTTAAAATCTAGCTGGAACTCAACACTTCTATATGCCTACAGCTAGATTGCACAAAACTAGCAACTCATTTGTCGGGCAAGGTATACGCTTCTTTGATAAGCTACCTCAGAAAATAATTGAATTACCTTTTGTAGTGTTTAAAGCTGTCGTAAAACATAAATTAATTCAACAAGCTTAACAATTATAGCCACTACTCATGAATGGCAATGAATCGCTCCCCTTGTAAAGACTTTATATGTAAGTTTAATCTTTTTCTACCCCTACGTAAAATGGAACAAATTTTAAAAAACGTTTTTGACGTTCAATAAGTGTTCCCTGTGTCCCTTAGATTGAATGAAATATTATTATTTTGGGCTTTTGTTTTTCTTTTCACCACAACCTCCTCTTCCTTGAGGACATGGTCAGGTCCAAATTTTGTATACGAACTATTTTCCTGTACATCATTTTCTAGCTATCACAGGTATAATAAGACTCGCCAGAAGAAGCAGCTGCTAAAAGAAGCTCATTATCGTTATCAAAGTAGAAGGCAAGCAAAGTACGTGCGGCCTTCCAGCACTGTTCGTGGCGTTCTTCACACTGGTAACGACAGGAACAGTTGGCGGTAACATGAGTATGTAACGAAGGTGTTATTCACGAGGTATCACGACCCTCAGCAAGGAGGATTGACACGAGGAGGATATGAAAGTTCAAACTCAGTTTTATGAGTCGTCCACAATTTTCATAGGTTTTGGTTTCGTTAAAGGTTTTCAAACGTTGGTTCTTTTTATTTAAATAGAGAAAGGAATGTGCATGAAGCAACAGAATCTTGTAAGTCTAGAGAGCACTGGCGGTCTATTCTATCTGCCTACTCTGTAAAAGACTGGGCGTGTTGAGGTCGCAAGTTCGAATCCCGACTGTACCAATGAGTTTTTCTGAACTTAAGTACAGTGATTTAGTCACACCACGAGCTTTGCGGTGAAGGAAAACATCGAGAGGAAACCTGCATACGTCTGAGAAGAAATTCAAAGGCGTATGTATAGTCGTGCTTGAGTAACGGCGATGGACTCGCCATCTGTCACGTTGGCACCTAATATACCTCTGGCGGAAAGTGGGTGTGTGGGTATTACCTATACACCTCTGCCTACCCCTTCGGGGACCCTTGTGGGAAAGCGTGAGGATATACTAATACTATACTAATAGGAAATACATAAAATTGCTTCGCTACATGTACATAGGCTAAAATCACCACGGAATGGCGACCTGATACAATTAGACGCTAGGGAAGTAAACCAAGAAAGAGGTAGCTACAAGACTTGACAACACACCTGTGGACTGGCCAACACCAGCATTGGACAGACAACACACCTGTGGACTGGCCAACACCAGCATTGGACAGAAACACTTGGAAATGGGGGGAGGCCTTTGCCTAGCAGTACTCTGTACCAGGCTAACAATGACATGTACGTATATACAGCTAACAATTGAAAGCAGTCGTGATATCGAAGAAAAATATACAGACAATGTTGACATTGTCAGTATTTTTTGTTGACAAAATATTGCTATTACTATTTTTTGAGTAATAAAAATATATCTCTGGCGGAAAGTAGGTGTGTGGGTACTTTATACTCCTGTCTAACCCTTCCGGGCCCTGGGGAGTAATAGAATTATTAGTAAAATAATGATGAATGTAGACGAAGCGGTATGTAAGTCTAGAGCGAACTGGCGCTCTATACTCTCTGCCTACCCCGTTAGGGACTCGGCGTGATATGTATGTATATAGTATAAGAAGTATTATCGATTTCTTCGTTCTATATTTGAAATCGTTTACAGAATCGCTTTAGCTTGTATCTCAAGCCATCGGCTGAGGCGTGGCATTTGTAATAGGAGTCCGTTTAACGGCGGCTTTCTCTGAAAGGCGCTCTTTTATTATGCCTATAAGTCTGTGTGCGTAATATTGCAAACTTCGATCTAGCTGACATTCAATTGCTATCTGCCTCACGAAATGATTTTGTGTGCAACATCTATGGAGATAGATATCTGTTAAATTAAAATAGTAAGCATTAATTCACTCAAGCCGTGGTGGCCGAGTGGTTCGAGCAGTTGCCTGCGACGCAAAGGTCGCAAGTTCGAATCCCGACCGTACCAATGAGTTTTTCTGAACTTAAATACAGTGATTATTCACACCACGAGCTTTACGGTGAAGGAAAACATCGAGAGGAAACCTGCATACGTCTGAGAAGAAATTCAAAGGCGTATGTATAGCCGTGCCTGAGTAACGGCGATGGACTCGCCATCTGTCACGTTGGCACCTAATATACCTCTGGCGGAAAGTGGGTGTGTGGGTATTACCTATTCACCTCTGCCTACCCCTTCGGGGACCCTTGTTGGAAGGCGTGAGGATAAATTATTATTATATAATTCACTTCAAGCCTATATATATCGCCATTATTAAAGATGTTATGGCAAATATCATGGGTTAGAAAGACTACCCTCTTAGTCTCTCGACTAATCCGGGAAGGACTTGGTGTGGCGATATGTATGTACGTACAATATATCACTCGAATAATATTGCAAGTTCGAATCCCAACTGTACCAATGAGTGTGTGCAAGAAGAGGCAGAGGTAGACCACGTTCCGTACATACATCATCACGACGAGTTCCTAACGGGGTAGGCAAAGAGAATAGAGCACCAGATCTTTATAGACATACCACTTTCACTTCGTCCATATTCATCAGTCTTTTGATCTCTTCATACATGCTCGCCGGTTTCAAATACTCTTGACGTTCCCGTCTTCTGTCTGTTCCGTCTGTTCGTCCGATTTGATCTAGGTAGGTTGAATGTGGTATTCCTCTGCCTAGCCTTGCACACGTTGGCACACGTTTTTACTCCTCAGCAGACCCTTTCTTGAATCCTTTTAAATGAATACACGTGGAAATATATAATTTTGAGTGAAAACTTGTAAAACTCGTCTAGGATTTAAAAGTGTACCATTTGTTTACTTGACAATGCGTTCATAGGCAAAGTTTATTTAAAATTTTGTCACGTTACAGACCTGAAAAGTTCGACCTTTCGCACCATTAACTGGCTAACAAACCATTGCAGATATGCTTAAATTTTTACACGGCCAAGTTTTATGGCTCAAAGTTTTGCTTTACACGCGGTACAGTGGACCAAAGTTAATTCATTAGCATCCCCGCAGATGGCACCACTGGGAAAAGCGGCATCCTCTGTTATGTACAACTACGGGACGGCTTCAGAGGTCAAACATTTTCACACACTCCTGATTGGGCAAGTTGTAGCGTTGTTATTCCAGTGAAATTGGGTTAGTTTGCTCATTTTTACCAACTCCGCTAAGCGGTCGACCTTCATGCGCTTTAGCAAGTGGCAGTAGGGTGTGTGTTACATATCAGATTGACGGATTGACTCTTTTGTCTTTCGATCTACGACCGCAGCATGGATCCTTAGGTATATTTGTTTGTGCGTGTAATCCTGCTAAGATGCCTATGCAATTTACCTTTAAAAGGTCCCAAGTTGAGTAAAGACTTAAACGCAAATATACACTTTTTTTTATACCACATGGGTGACAAACAATCATGCGGTCCGCCTGATGGTAAGCGGTTACAGCCGCCTATTGGACGCTTGCAACACCGGGGGTATCACTCGCACGCTGCCGACCCTGCAGGAATCTTTTCACACCCTTCTTGAAGTACTCCATGCTGTACTCTCCAGGGAAAACCTCAACGGGGAGCTCATTCCACAGCCTGAGCGTTCGCGGAAGGAAACTCCTTTGGAACCGCGCAGTGCGCAGTGAGAGACCTTTGTGGTTCCAAGGTAAGGGGATGAATGCCCCGGCGACGGGGAATTCATCCCCATACCTTATTACATATTATAAATTATATCTTCATGTTTTCCCAATAGGGTCTACGAAGGGGTCTGCAGTAGTGTGTAAGTTGTACTTTTCATCGGAGATATATTTGGTGCCAACACGTCAGATGGCGAATCCATCGCCGTTACTAACCACTGTAGGTACTTAAGTTCGAAAAAACTCATTGGTACAGTCGAGATTCGAACTTGAAATCTTTGTGTTGCATCACGATATTCTAGAACTCTTACCAACGGACTAAGATTTTTTCAGTACATAAGCGTAACAAACCATCATGTAGCCCCCCTGATGGGAAGCGGTTACCGTGGCCTATTTACGCTCACTAAACCGAAGTATCACTTGCGCGTTGCCACTCTGTCTTCGGAAAGTTATACTGTCTTGTAACATAACAATCCTTACCCTTCGCAGAGAGCTCATTATTGGAAACCTAATTCATCGCGCAACACAAAAAAAGTGTTATTTGACCTCTATAAGGTGGAGGTCCTGCCTCAGTCGGGCCGCTCCAAATTCAAACGGGAAACTCGTAATGCCCTATCTCTAGCGTGTCTTTAAATCTTAAACGTATCTAGAGTGGGAACTAAATCTACACTGGACCATTGTGTGAATAATCCTAGAATATGAGGCCATATTACAGCGAGTTTAACAATCGTTGGTGCACAAAAGAAGCTTAGCTTTAGCCCCGTCGTCCTTTCAGAGGCATTGAGAACTCTGAAAAGGGGTTGCCTGATAGCACTCTAATAGATTTCTGATGGTAATGAGGAGACATGACTTATTCAGTAGGAAGACAATTATAGAGCTGGTTTCTTTGTCACGCTCTCTACCTACAGTTTTGATATTTTTAGTTAACTGTAGTCTCGGATAACCTTGTCTAACTGCAAGGGTTACGATCATGTTTAATACAGCTTCTTATCTGATTGATTTTCATAGAAATAAGACGATGAAAATTATCCCCGCGCCTTTCTAAGTTAGTGGAAGTTGTTTAGTTTTCTAATAGTTTGTGGTGAAGAGTAATTGGTTAATATTTGGTAACTGTATATTATAATAATATAATATAAATAATATTATAGGAGCCGTGGTGGCCGAGTGGTTCGAGCAGTTGCCTGCGACGCAAAGGTCGCAAGTTTGAATCCCGACTGTACCAATGAGTTTTTCGGAACTTAAGTACAATGATTAGTCATACCACGAGCTTTACGGTGAAGGAAAACATCGAGAGGAAACCTGCATACGTCTGAGAAGAAATTCAAAGGCGTATGTATAGTCGTGCTTGAGTAACGGCGATTGACTCGCCATCTGTCACGTTGGCACCTTATATACCTCTGGCGGAAAGTGGGTGTGTGGGTATTACCTATACACCTCTGCCTACCCCTTCGGGGACCCTTGTGGGAAGGCGTGAGGATATATTTGGTAACTGATTGGGTAATATTTTCTTTATTACCCAATCAGTTACCAAATATTACGTTACTCACTCAGTATCTTAAAATCAGAATGTGATCTCGCTGAAAGAAGAGCCTTTGAAACCCACGCAGTCCGAGAACTTTGTGGTTCCAAGGGGTGGGGATTAATTCCCCGTTGATGGCGAGAGGTGCGGTGGCAGAAGGTAGGCGTAAGCGATATTCGGGTTCAAACGAACAAACTCTGCCTATGTATAATAATTATGATTGTAGATAGCTATACTATTGAATCATATAGATGATTTGATGCGTCTTTGAAAAATAGAAACACATAATTTTACGAAACAATATACATTAACAACACCAATACAAAAGGAATTTGATTGCCACTGAACACGACACTTCTAGATACAAGCGCGTCATTGTACGTCTGCTCATCTAGTAACGTAGAGAGCATTTTCCTCGATGGTCTTGGGTCACCGCCAGGACAATTGGAGTACATCATATTGTTATCACAATCCTGAAAGAATCCTAAAACTATTATAAATGCGAAAGATTGTGACGACGTTTGTCCTTCTTTCACGCAAAAACTACTGAACAAAAGCCCATATATCACGCACACACACACACACATGCACACGCACGCACGCACACATACATACTTACATACATACCCATAAATTATAAAAAAGCATATTACTATTAAAAACTACTATTAAAAAGCATATTAGCCATTCAAAGGCGTATGTATAGTCGTGCTGGAGTAACGGCGATGGACTCGCCATCTATCACGTTGGCACCTAATATACCTCTGGCGGAAAGTGGGTGTGTGGGTATTACCTATACACCTCGGCCTTACCCTTCGGGGACCCTTGTGGGAAGGCGTGAGGATATATTATTATTATATTACTATAAACTCGTAAATAATTTAATATTTTCCTATTATTGTGAAGAGCAGGGTCTCCTAGCACAGGCATTGTTTACTTAAAGGGAGGCTCTGGCCACTAATTAAGATTTAATGTTTTCTTTCACCGCAATAAAATACTTACATCCTCACGCCTTCCACAAGGGTCCCCGAAGGGGTAGGCAGAGGCGTATAGGTAATACCCACACACCCACTTTCCGCCAGAGGTATATTAGGTGCCAACGTGACAGATGGCAAGTCCATCGCCGTTACTCAAGCACAATTATACATACGTCTTTGAATGGCTTCTCAAACATATGTAAGTTTCCTCTCGATGTTTTCCTTCACCGTAACGCTCATGGTGTGACTAATAACTGTACTTAAGTTCAGAAAAACTCATTGGTACAGTCTAGATTCGAACCACTCGACCACCACGGCTCTCTCGCAATAAAATACTATTATTATTATTAAAAGCATATAATATTTGGCACAGAGATTGATTATTAAATGGCTTAATACATCGACTATGTTTTATACCAAAGAATAAAACAGTGAAAACGGGTGATGCAGTTAGTATTTATCATTATCCCCACCATCTTTACGCCAAAGATATATTTATACATACATTCATATAACGGGGTAGGCAGAGAGTATATAGCGCCAGTTCTCTCTAGACGTACATATCTCTTTCGTTCCGTCCACATTCATCAGTCTCTTCATACATGCTCGTCGGTTTCGATACACGTGACGTTCCCGTCCTGAGTGTGCGATTGATTTGATCTAAGTAACGTGACCTCTGCGTATTCCAGTTCCAGTACATTTTCACTTAGAATCTTTGCAGGAGGCGACTCGAACCACTCAATCTTTTGAAAAAGCGATACCTGATAAACATCTCCCTCTGACACAATGACTGAGAACTTCTGCAACGTGACCGCTTGTTCGTAACCACATTTAGTCTGGCTTTGCAATAGCAAATCGAGAGTGCAGCGGCGGAAGCGGGCTCGGGCACTGCAACAGGAAATTGAATAGATTCATTAATTATTAAGCATATTTAGCCATGGTTCGAGCTCGACTGTACCGATGAGTTTTTCCGATCTTAAGAACAGTGATTAGTCACACCACGAGCTTTAAGGTAAAGGAAAACATTGAAAAGAAAACTGCATACGTTTGAGAATATTCAAAGGCGTATGTATCGTCGTGCTTGAAGAACGGCAGTGCAGCAGATGATGGTACGGCAGCAGATGATGGTACGGCATGATGAGTAACATCATCTGTCACGTTGGCACCTTAAATATATCTGTGGCGGATGGTGGCTGTTTAGGTACTAACTATATGTCTATACCCTTTCGGGGACCCTTGTGGGAAGACGTAAAGATATATCTTCCTATATTATGAAGGTGAAAGTATGTAAGTTTGGATATTTGTTGCTCTTTCAAGGCAAAACGGCTGAAGTGATTTGGCTGAAAATTGAAATGCAATACGAGGGGTACCACGCGTTGCCGACCCTGCAGAAATCTGAAATGTGAAATTAGATCTCTTTTATCTTATTTCTTTCTTTCTCTTTACCAACACAACTGGAAATGGGTCTCATAGTGCGTCAATTCGTGGGACGTGTTCTTTTGAGTCTCCACTTGCAGGTTGAAATCAATGTAACAAACCTCCCATGACTCAGCCAAATTCTCTATGCAGGTTGTAAGGTCGTCGTAACCTGTCGAGAAAAGAGATTACGCTTTGGAATATGGAGCAAGAGAGGGAGAAGAAGAAGCGAGAGATAAGATAAGAATAGCTACATGGATCTGCACGTTCGCAGACATCAGAGTATGATTATGTGAGGCATAAGCTATATTCGAAATATATATTTTTTTACGAAACGCAGACCGAGGAGTATGAAATTTGGCACAGTCAAAGTAAATATTATAGAGAAGGGTGTAATATAGGATGTAATATAACGATGTAATATTAGGATGTTTATCTTATAATAATACCAAATATATATATATATATATATATATATAAAAGATAGACATGCAGTCCAACACATTTAAAGAGAGGTAGGGCATAACGGGTTTCCCGTTCGAATTCGGAGCTGCCCGACTGGGGCAGGACCTCCACCTTATAGAAGTCCGGAGCCAAATAACACAATTTATTGTGTTGTGTTCCTACGCGGTGAATAAGGTTTCCAGTAATGAGCTCCTTGGGGAGGGGGGAGGATTGTTATATTGTGTTGGCGGCAGAGGGATGAGTCCCATTATGCTGCCAACACAGTATAACAGAAAACAAAGTGGCATCGCGCAAGTGATACTTCAGTATAGTATGCGTAAATAGGCTGCGGTAACCGTTTTCCATCGGGTGAGCCGTATTGTTTTTTTCCTGGTTGCCACTCTTGTTGTATAAAAAAAAACACAGCTATACATACAGGTTTATTTGCATCGCATTTAGTTGCCAAACGCTTGCAAATCGGATGATGGGTATACTGATAATTTGAAATTGTATATAAATAATATATCCTCACGCCTTCCCAAAAGGATCCCCGAAGGGGTAGGCAGAGGTGTATAGGTAATACCCACACACCCACTTTCCGCCAGAGGTATATTAGGTGCCAACGTGACAGATGGCGAGTCCATCGCCGTTACTCAAGCACGACTATACAACTCGATGTTTTCCTTCACCGTAAAGCTCGTGATGTGACTAATCACTGTACTTAAGTTCAGAAAAAACTCATTGGTACAGTCGGGATTCGAACTTGCGACCTTTGCGTTGCAGGCAACTGCTCGAACCACTCGGCCACCACGGCTTATTTTTTTATTATTTGCTTATTATTTGAAATGTAATATGTGGCTTATTTGAAATTGTATTCCGTTATTTTTCTTCCTATACAAATATTTTTCATGATTTAAAAAAAAGATTTATCTAAGCCTACAGATTTTGAAAAGCCATTTCTATTTCATATAAAATAGAATTAAAAATTTAAGCAAACGTGTCTTCAAGCAAATATGAAATCAGTGCAATTTCATCTCTGAGACTGTATGAATAAAGTTTGAAATTCAATAACTAACGTGTAATGAACCACTCGTCATCACATATGTTGCTGAGTACGTGCATGTGACCCTTAATGCTCTCTTCGTTGAAGTGGCTCTCGGTGGCATCCTTGCAATCAGTGTTCCAATCGATAGCGCAATTTGTAAGGTGCCTTAATGCTCTGAAAACAAAGTTGAATTTGGCTTATGCTAGACTGGTATAATCAAATATCGAATAATAATAATATTCAGTGAAATTCGAGACGTATACCATCCCTCCACAAGCTATGAAACACAATGTCGAGAAGATACTCGTCATTATGTTCCAATACGTATGTAAGTCTAGAGAGAACTGGCGCTCAATACTCTGCCTACCCCGTTAGGGACTCGGCGTGATGATATAATGATGATGATGTTCCAATACAATTACTTGCACTTGACGGGCTCATCTCAATGTGTATTTTAGCAATGCATCTGAAAATAATATCCGCCAAGCGGAGCTCTTGCTTATACTAAAACTCTCGAAGGAGCTCTCTGCTCTCCTTGAGCTCTCCCTAACTCTCTAAGAAGAGAGGTAGGGCATAACGGGTTTCCCGTTCGAATTTGGAGCTACCCGACTGGGGCAGGACCTCCACCTTATAGAAGTCCGTAGCCAAATAACACAATATTTTTGTGTTGTGTTCCTACGCGGTGAATAAGGTTTCCGTTAATGAACTCCTTGGGACGGGGGGAGGATTGTTATAGTGTGTTGGCAGCCAGAGGATTAGTCCCATTATGCTGCCAACACAGTATAACTTTCCGAACACAGAGTGGCAACGCGCAAATGATACTTCGGTATTGTAACCGTAAATAGGCTGCGGTAACCGTTTTCCGGGTGGGCTGTATGCTTGTTTGCCACTCTTGTTGTATAAAAAAAAAAGAAGCAAAAATGATTTGATAAATTCCTGAGATTTGCACGTTCAACCAAGCAAACTGTTCAACTATATTTAATTATTTATTGAACTTGTAAATTAAAACGACGACATGGTAATTTATGGCGAACTTGAAAAATAATTGGTTCAACGAATATTATAACAAAAGTAAAACATAAGAGTAATAAATAAGGTTCATTATAAATTAATCACCGAGAAGAAAATGGCCTTCCTTCTGCGTATGCCAGACACTCGTTGAACATCACCTTCCATTCACCCGCCAGCACATCACATTCAGAAGTTGCACTTGTCTCCAGAAGTAATATATTAGTATACATTTAAAGGCAATTGTACGCGAACTGCTAATTTCAGCTAGTATGAGAATCGTATCCCGTCTAGCCCTCACTTTAGTTACTACAAACTATAAATTCTGATAGTACCTGCACCAGTCATACAACTTTGTCGGCATGGGTGGGCTCTTCCTGCTAGAATTATGGATCAACGCAGCATCGACGGTGCAGTTCAGTGCATACTTAGGGAACTCATCGCAGTTAATGTTTTTAACCAGCACCAACTTCTCCTTGTCTTTGGTCAAAGGTACCACAGGCTCAAAGTCGAAATCTTCCGATGCCGGTGTGTAGTTTATCTGTGTGCTTTCTTCAAGATCCGCATCGTACAGGTCTTTAAAAAAATGTGTATTTTGAAAAAGGAAATAGAATCGAGCATTCGGTGCACGTGATGGTAAGCGGTTACCACCGCCTGTGGACAACCCTGCAGTAATCTTTTTACACACCTTTTGAACTCCAGGCTCGACGGAAAACCTCAAGGGGCAGCTCACACTGCCTGAACGCTCACAGAAGGAAACTCTTTTGGAACCACAGTACGAGACTTTGTGGTTCCAAGGTATGGCGATGAATTCCCCATCGATAGTGAGAGGAGCGGTGGTAGGAAGTAGAAGTGGGCAAAACGTCGAAAAATTCCCTAGAACACTCTCCGTTATACAAGCGGTAGAACATTCTTAGGGAGTCAAAGTCTCTCCTTAGACTTAGTGGTTCCAAGTCACTTGTGTGCATGGGTTCAATAAAAGTTGCAGCCTTTGTTTCGATATGAACCATCTGAACCCAAACATTACAGTGAAGAAAAAGGTTGAACAGACCTTCAGACGTTCAAGAAGAAACTTAAAAGATGTCTGTGAAGGAACCGCGAAGTATTCACCAAATCTTATTGATACCTAATTATGTCTTCTATAACTAAATGATGAATAGATATGCTACTTACGTACTGCGTTGAGGACTTCCAAAATAATGGTCAAAATGAATATGATCATCATTTCTCTATTAACTTCATCGTACGAAGGTTTACCATCAATTTCGCTTTATTTTATTTAATTATCCCCGAGTATGTATTGTTCTTAACGTCATGTCCGACTTTGATCTGACGTTTCAGTCTGAAAGTTAGAATATTTGTTTACTTCTCTATGGTCTATTGTACGAAGGCTACATACTATTGTAGGGCAAATGAAGAGTCATAATTATTTTAGACATCGCTGATCCTGATTATCCTATTAAAGATTGTCATCGGCCCTTGATAAGTATGTTTTAAGTACGTCAAAATCATGTTCAAGGTTTCCGTTACATACTAATATGTACGTATGAAGCTAATAAAACCGAGTTAAAAAGAGAGATATCATAGGTTTAACTGCTAAGTGTGTGTGTCCGTTGTGACACCATATAGCTCTGAAATGAGGATTCAGTTGTTCTTTTATTTCAAAGCAGGTTCTCTAGCGGTGGTTCGTAGACTCATCGCTTTCTTGAGGAACTCTGAGCGATTATTATATCCTCATTCCTTTCCACGGTCCCCGAAGGGGTAGGAAGAGTTGAAGGTAGTAACCACACGCCCACTTCCCGTCAGCGTTATATATTAGAAGCCACCGTGACAGAGCGTAATCCATCGCCGTTACTCAAGCACTATCCATACGCCTTTGAATTTCTCCACAAACGTATGTAAGTTTCTACTCGATGTTTTCCTTCACCGTAAAGCTCGTGGTGTGACTAAGCACTGTAATTAAATTCAGAAATACTTTTAGTACATTCGAAATTTGATCATGCAATCTTTCAGTTGAAGATGACTGCCCGAACTACTCGGCCTGTTGAACGGCAGTCTTGCATTGAATTGCCATGTATACTAATAAACGTTATGTGGGCACGACAAAGCCATCAATGAGATAAGTAATTAATACCAAACAACGAATCAATCCCAGTTCTAATTAACACGAATTGATTAATCAAACAGATTCAGAACGCTTGGAGAGTTACACGGGAAATACTCGATGGTCCATACGATTCTGTGAGGACTGCTTCTGTGGCTGGATTGATTAACCCGTAGTGAAGTGACCTATGGACCTTAAGATTTTGTTCTACACTATCGCATTGGGGAAACCTGTAAATATGTTAGTAAGATTAAATAAATAAATAAATAAATAAAATTTAACATAAGAGCAAAATACATTAGCCTGATAGCTAAGTCAGTTCCTCCCTTTGTTCTCCTCCCAGTTCTGGGACCCTGGTAGCTTGATCCCAATATTGGTTGATTCCGTTATTTAATATTTTTACACACACACACACATATCATCATGCCGAGTCCCTAACGGGGAAGGCAAAGAGAATAGACCGCCAGTTCTCTCTAGACTTGCGTACCTCTTTCGCTTCGTCCACATTCATCAGTCTCTTCATACATGCTCGCCGGTTTTGAGTACTCTTGACGTTCCCGTTTTGAGTACTCTTGACGTGTCCGTTCGATTTGATCTAGGTAGTTGGAACGTGGTCTTCCTTCGCTTTGTATACCTGTTTCGTCAATCTTTCTTCACTAATCCTTTCTATGTCCATACCAACGGATTCTTAATAGCGGATTTGATCTGAAATCGGCTTACAGCACATTTTTCGAAGGGATTGCAGATCAGCTGGTAGACCAGCTGATTTGTTCATACATCGTTCTTTTAACAATAAAAATACAACTGAATACAAAACAAGTTTATTATTATTATTCAGCCATACGTACAGATAAAGCCAAAATGAACACGGTGCTAACAGGTGTGATATCTGTCCCACTTTCCCGTGGCATTCTAATTACGTCATGAATTATTTATTCCGTACCTCATGACATTGACAAATAATGAATATACAAAACGTTGTTATCTGTTTTTGAATTTTTGGCAGAGGTGAGAGAGGGGGAGAGGGGAGAGAGATGATTTAATACATACATACATACATCACGCCAAGTCCCTAACGGGGTAGGCAGAGAGTATAGAGCGCCAGTTCTCTCTAGACTTATATACCTCTTTCGCTCCGTCCACATTCATCAGGCTCTTCATATATGCTCGTCGGTTTCGAGTACTCTTAACGTCGGGAACGTTAACGTTAACGTTAACGTCCTTCGGAGTCCGATCTATTTGATCCAGATGATTTAATACGGGGTATTATAATTATTTGCTGCCTATTTTTACACATTTTCCATTTATGGGAAGGCGTGAGTATGTATATACCTATGTATAACGTGGGAACGTGAACTTAGCGCAGTACGTGACCTGGACATGACTGACCCATCGGAAGTAGCGCTCGATGGCGAAGGGCGGGGAAAGAAGAGGCTTTACTATCACCATAGTACTACATTACCATAGAGGCCCAGCGGACAGTGGGACACTGCTATAAATGAAAGTTACAAAACGAATGTGAAAATTTCCTATGTTGACTCTACGTACGATTGCGATAATAATTTTAATAAAATTATTACATCAATATTTATTTATGAAAGTAACGAAACATATAGATATTCTAGTATATTCATAACTAAACCACAAACGGTTTCCATGCGAGGCTACAGTAGGATTGTAGGACATTCATTATGAAGGAAATGTGGAAATCGCGCGGTGCCACCTGGTTGCGGCTGCATTGTGGTAAGTAGTAGTATGTTTCATTGAACAAAATTGCGTAGTTATTTTACGACATATTTAATTTAAATTTTATTAGTACATTAGATTTGATACATGATACGTGGGTATTGAACAGGTCTATTAGCTCCGCTTATCAAACGAACTGGCTAGTTTGACATCTCGTTTTTTTATTACATACATATCCTCACGCCTTCCCACAAGGGTCCCCGAAGGGTAGGCAGAGGTACATAGGTAGTACCCACACACCCACTTTCCACCAGAGATATATTTTAGGAGCCAACTTCATAGATGGCGAGTCCATCGCTGTTTCTCAAGCACGAACATTGCTTGCTTCTCAGGCGTATGCAGGTTTCCACTCGATGTTTCCCTTCACCGTAAAGCTCGTCGGACTAATCACTGTACTTAAGTTCAGAAAAACTCATTGGTACAGTCGGAATTCAAACTTGCGATCTTTGTGTCGCAGGCAACTACTCGAACCACTCGGCCACCACGGTTTTTATTTATTTTGTTTATGATTTATATTTTTGTATTTTGGCGGAAAACAAAATTACGATGATTAACGGAAACGTTCATGTTCTACAAGAGAAAATATGAATCAACTAAGGAACTACAACGCGGTCACATTAACTTGACGCATCGCTGGAATGCGAGGCCCCGCCCGCTTGCCCCCGCATTCCCTTAGCTCGCCCGGCAATCATCAGTATGGTTAGCATCTCTGTTACCGATACGCGCGTCGATATGTTGACTAGTTTTCTGTTGCTATTGTTGTTATTGGATATTTTGTTACGTTTTCGTTATTGTTTAAGTTTGGACTGTTTTTGTTAATTTTGGACTATTTTTGTTACTACTAATTTTAGAACATGGGGACAGAACATGGGGAACAACAACACACAACTATACACAGTGAAGGGAGAAATCTTGTGTTGAAAGTGTTTTAAAACAAACAAAATAGTTTTCAATTATATTGTATAAAAAAATACATGATGCAACATATTGCAAGATTAACAAATAAAACCTATGCTCCAAAATAAAAAATATAGTTTTTATTTAGCTACATGCTTTTTTTTCCGCACCGTACCTGACCGCCAAAATGACGTCATCAAAGCCATGCGTCAAGTTAATGTGACCGATTAATTTAAATCCAATATGGAGGGTTTCTGACGATGTTTCCCTTCTCATTTAAATCACTGGTTGGAAAGTAAAAAAAAAATATTGGAACACGTATTCGTGTTTGAACCTGCAGTGTTGATGTTAGAAACTGTAAATATATAAATAAATCTCGAGTAACTCTCGCGCAAATTAGCTATACAGTTAATCAAATCTTTCAATTCATAAAAAAAATATTCAACGTCAGGCACACTATTAATTACCGATATTAGAGGAAGAAAAATTAAAAAATATTAAAATCTCCAGACAGAAACTTACCACACGGCGTCCATATAAGCTTGCTTAAATTCCATGCAAAATAGTCCACCTTACGGAAATGCGGTGGAGTCTAGAATTTTAGTATTCAGGATAGGTATTAGTAGACTAGCCTAATCACGATAAATAGATAATATGTTGCTTCGTAACTTTGTTATCTAAATGTGTCCTTTGATATTGTCTAGATAACTATTTCGCTAAGCTATATATATAGCTAGGTCTTTCAATTGATGTAATTTTGCGGATAGTAATGGCGGGGAGCCGTACCGTTATCGTTAAAATAGATAAGTAGATACTAATTCGATCATCTAGCAACATAATAATAATATAATAATATATCCTCACGCCTTCCCACAAGGGTCCCCGAAGGGGTAGGCAGAGGTGTATAGGTAATACCCACACACCCACTTTCCGCCAGAGGTATATTAGGTGCCAACGTGACAGATGGCGAGTCCATCGCCGTTACTCAAGCACGACTATACATACGCCTTTGAATTTCTCAGACGTATGCAGGTTTCCTCACGATGTTTTCCTTCACCGTAAAGCTCGTGGTGTGACTAATCACTGTACTTAGTTCAGAAAAACTCATTGGTACAGTCGGGATTCGAACTTGCGACCTTTGCGTCGCAGGCAACTGCTCGAACCACTCGGCCACCACGGC
>JACCPG010010018.1:0-18900 GCA_016069955.1 Drepana arcuata | reverse complement strand
ATGGCGAGCCCGTCGCCGTTACTCAAGCACGGCTTTACATACGCCTTTGAATTTCTTCTCAAACGTATGCAAGAGTTCTTTTCCTTCACTGTAAAACGTGGTTTGACTAATCACTGTACTAGTTCAGACAAGTAAAGAAGAAGAGTAAACTCATTGGTACAGTCGGGATTCGAACTTGCAAACTTAGTATTGCAGGCGACTACTCTAAACAAAAAATAATCTGTTTTTACTGCTACCTACGCACCTCTGCCTACCCTTTGGTGTAAAGGCGTATTGATTTTTTAAACGCTATCGGCAAACACAGCCAGTAACATTATTTACATTAAGAGAAGTATACAATACTTAGGAAGTATGAAAATAGCTTGAATGCAGTTGAGATGCGACATAGTGATGCGATCTCTTCGAAAAATTTGCGGCGTAACGATATTAGATCGAATCCGCAATTAAGAGATTCGCAAATCAATTGGCGTGAATGAGGGCGTGATTGTTAGGATGAAGAAAGGCATGTTACGTTGGTTTGGACACATAGAAAGGAAGAGTGAAGAAAGATTGACGAAACAGATATACAAAGCAAAAGTGTGTGCAAGAAGAGGCAGAGGAAGGCCACGTTCCAACTACCTGGATCAAATAGATCGGACTCTGAAGGACGGGAACGTTAAGAGTACTCGAAACCGACGAATATGTATGAAGAGACTGATGAATGTAGACGAAGCGAAATAGGTATGTAAGTCTAGAGAGAACTGGCGCTCTATACTATCTGCCTACTTGGCGTGATGATATGTATGTATGTACAATACTTTTAAACATAGAACACTTATTTGAAAAATCGTGCGATATTTTTTAATATTAATGTTTGTTTTTTTCCATGTTTCCGATTTCAAATTTGGAATGTCAGTTGTCTTTTTTTTCTTTATATCCGTCTCCAGAAATTCGAATGAAAATCAGGTGTACATTATGCCAATCCAATGCAAATAGTCTTTCTGTAGCACCGTTAAGACTAATCGCTCAATTATAGTCAGTTTAATTACAAGGAGATCGTAACGACAGCGGGACGGGAGCGACCGTAAACTGGCATTTGCACCGTACCTGGATTTGAATTGTTAATCTTCCGTCCCTTACCATTTGTTTCACTGTTTGGATATCGGATTTTTCCTGTTCAGTAGCATGAAAATGAGTTTTTTTTTCACTTTTTTTCAATACATCACGCTGAGTGAAGAGAAGAGAAATAAGAAAAAAAAATATTTTTCTGTGTGGTGGGAGCGTGGTCTTCCTTTGCCTCTTTTTCTACACGCTTTCATATTGTATATTTCTGTCGTTATTTTTTATTGTAATTAACGTATTTATTTTAAATCCATTGGCACATAATATACCTCTGGCGGAAAGTGGGTGTGTGGGTATTACCTATACACCTCTGCCTACCCCTTCGGGGACCCTTGTGGGAAGGCGTGAGGATATATTATTATTATTTTAAATCCCAAAATCTTGATTCAGCAGAAATGAATTTATTTAATAGTCTGCGTGTACTTAATGCACGTGCATTGAACTTCCAACGGAACTACAGCGAACTAATTATTCCAACATACAACTGTTTCACAGGTGCATAAAGTTCAAATTGGTTTGTTTTCTAAGCGAACTGCAACAGATCCGTATGAAAATAGCAAAACAATTTTGTTCTATTTATCTTCCAGTCGTTGACGTTCGAATTTGGAACAATCTAGCAAATTGGAAACATTTCCCGCGACTCGTATTGATGACTCGTTATTCGATGCTTGTCGACCGCGAGATTAACAATTGACGTTGACAAATGACGCTCACCAATCATCAATAAGCTAACGGGCTGGTTTCACTACGGTTTATTGAAATTATAAAATAATTGCAAAAAAATGGCAATAATAGTATAATATTATAGTATTTATGTAGTCACAAATATTGGACATAATTATGATTCCGAAAATACTTAACTAAATACTTTTTTATGATATTGTTTTAGGTATTTAACAGAAACTATTATGAGATCGAGTTCTACGCGGGCAGTAGGCAGTGAGAGTAGAGCTCTAGTTCTCCCTAGACTTACTTAAGTAATCACTAAAGTCAACTGACTAGTTTTTAATATCACGACATTTCCATGCGTTCTTCGCTGTTAGAAAGCATAACAATAAAATTTTCGAATCGTGTATCGAATGCAATGGTCTTACTGCGAGTAAGGAAATCTTTGATTCTAAACTCAAACATGAACCGAAATCCTAGTACGAGTATATGCGTTCATTGAGCTTATTTTCAACATGGGCCTTGTTTAACTCAACTTTTGGTATTCGTTCTTTCCAAACCAACGTGCTATGACACTCTTTCTACTCCTTGTTGCCAATCCTGAATGCAATCTGTTTGCGGATGGTAAGAATAGAAATGTATTAGTGTACTTGGAGTTTTATGAAGCTCTTGCGAGAGCGTCCGCCATTTTGTAATTTATGTGTTTTGTATATTGTAGGGTTAATAATTAATCCTTACTAATATTATAAATGTGAATGTAAGTTTGTTTGTTACGCTTTCACGTAAAAACTACTTAACCGATCATCATGAAACTTTATACACATACTTTTGGAGGTATTAGAAGTAACATAGGATAATTTAAAAAAAAATAAAAAAAACATTTTTACGAAAGATAAAAAGCCGTCCACGCCGACGAAGTCGCGGGCACAGCTAGTGTTTTCATATTTTAATGATAATAATATAGGCATATTATTATATCACTAGATAGAGCCAGAGATATATTTTAGGTGCGAACGTGACAGATGGCGAATCACAAGAACGACTACATACACCTTTGAATTGCTTCTCAGACGTATGCACTGTACTAATGTTCAAACTTGAAGAACTTGCGATCTTTGTGTCGCAGGCAAATACTCGAACCACTCGGCCACCACGGCTTTTTATTTGAATGAGGCTGTTATCGCAAATAATGTATCCGTTATAATTAACCATAATAATCAATCAATTTATTACACAAAAATACAATTATTATAAATACATAAATTCAATGAACCTTTTCTATAATTTCGCCGCCGGTTTCGAGTGCTGTTCAATCCCTCGTAGAGTATTTAATATGTATGTGTCAAATATTGTACAGGTCGGCACAAAATCAATTCACGGGCACGCAATGCTAATCCGTTGAAAGGAGTGTGATCAAACGAGTGTAGTTACAAAAGTGGTATGCGATGAGCCGTGCACATGTGTGGTGAACAGTACGTTTCGTACATTTCATTGCTCACGCAAAGCTTGGATGCTAAGAGGTAGGTAGCTAGATGGAGCGTGTTGTTTGGTGAGTGGCTTGCGGTTTCCTTAGATAGCTGTTGGACGGTTAATACCTTCGGAGCGGAGCTAATGCTCAGTGGAGCTCATGTTGGGTGGACTTGCGCTGGCAGTATGTCAGATAGCCACGCCAAGTCCCTAGCGGGGTAGAGAGTATAGAGCGCCAGTTCTCTCTAGACTTACATACCTCTTTCGCTTCGTCCACATTCATCAGTCTCTTCATACATGCTCGTCGGTTTCGAGTACTCTTAACGTTCCCGTCCTTGAGCGTCCGATCGATTTGATCCAGGTAGTTGGAACGTGGCCTTCCTCTGTCTCTTCTTGCACACACTTTTGCTTTGTATATCTGTTTCGTCAATCTTTCTTCACTCATCCTTTCTATGTGCCCAAACCAACGTAACATGCCTTTCTTCATCTTTACAATCACGCCCTCATTCACGCCAGTTGATTTGCGAATCTCTTCATTGCGGATTCGATCTAATATCGTTACGCCGCACATTTTCGAAGAGATCGCATCTCGACTGCATTCAAGCTATTTTCATACTTCCTCTGACATACCCAGGATTCGCTGCCATACAATAAGGTAGGTACCAATATCGCGTTGTGGACAGCAACTCGAGTATTCTTGCTCAGACTTTTACTGCCCATCAACGCCGACATGGCTCCATTCACCTTATTTCCGGCAGTTATCCTTCTTTCAATATCTTTTTCATACTTTCCATCTCTTTCGCCATTTCAACCTTATATATATATAAGATACTTACTATATATTAATTGATATTGACTATTTGTCTTCAGTGCGAAATTTGATCTGATTGGTAAATATTTTTAATTTATATCATACATTAAAAATAAAGGCCACGGACCCCGTGGCGCAACCCATTGGGTCCAACTATTATTTAATTCACCAGAAGATACAGAAAATTTGATGGCGCTGCTTTCGGGTTTCCGGATATGTATTTTTGCACTCGAGCGAAGCTGAGCCGAACAACTAGTAGGTATATATTACATACATACATATCATCACGCCAAGTCCCTAACATAGCCTAGGGTAGGCAGAGAGTATAGAGCGCCAGTTCTCTCTAGACTTACATACCTCTTTCGCTTCGTCCATATTCATCAGTCTCTTCATACATGGTCGTCGGTTTCGAGTACTCTTAACGTTTCCATCCTTGAGAGTCCGATCTATTTGATCCAGGTATATATTACTATTTATTTATATATCAATAGCATTTTTCCATCCAACCGTAACATAATTCTCAACGCTGAAGGTCCAAATTGCCCCATCTTACCCCAGGATCCCTTTAAAAATGCCACCAGCTACGTACCCCAACCCGTTTCGGTCGGTAAAAAACCCGGTTAAATTTTATTCTGCCTGCTCTAGGGGAGGGCGAAGTATAAAAACAATATCGTATCCCCACTCCTGCTCAATTTGCCTGATTATACGAGTTTCATGCATTTATTCACTGGCAATGAACTGCCGGGGGAGCGGAATGGCTTCCTGATGAAGAGGGCTTTCCCGAGCGACTTAAGTTCCCTTTCAAAATAAGACCGTCACAGCTTAGTGGGTAGCTGTCTCAAAAGCTATGTTAGCAGGTTCAAATCCTGTAGATTAGGTTAATATATTGTCCCACGTTATATCTCGCTTGATAGTATATATAAAACATATGTATTATATATATCCTCACGCCTTCCCACAAGGGTCCCCGAAGGGGTAGGCAGAGGTGTATAGGTAATACCCACACACCCACTTTCCGCCAGAGGTATATTAGGTGCCAACGTGACAGATGGCGAGTCCATCGCCGTTACTCAAGCACGACTATACATACGCCTTTGAATTTCTTCTCAGACGTATGCAGGTTTCCTCTCGATGTTTTCCTTCACCGTAAAAGCTCGTGGTGTGACTAATCACTGTACTTAAGTTCAGAAAAACTCATTGGTACAGTCGGGATTCGAACTTGCGACCTTTGCGTCGCAGGCAACTGCTCGAACCACTCGGCCACCACGGCTCTATGTATTATATCGTCTTTATTAATATGGTATTGCATTACACCTCTGCCTTCTCCCTTTTGGGAGCTTTGCAGGCAGGCGCGAAGTAATATATATGTATAAATATATATCGTAGATGAGAGAGAGCCATGGTGACCAAGTGGTTCGAGTTGTTGCCTGCGACACAAAGATCGCTAGTTCGAATCCTGAATGTACCAATAAGTTCTGAACCTAAGTACAGTACTTACATACGTCTGAGAAGTAATCAAAGGCGTATGTATAGCCGTGCTTGAGTAACGGCGATGGACTCGCAATCTAGAGGAGGCAGAAGAACACACCCAGTGTTGGTACTACCTATACACCTCTGTCTACCCCTTTGGGTAGGCGGCGGTAACCACTTACCATCAGGCGGACCTCATGTTTGTTTGCCATTCGTGTGGTATAAAAAAACCGCTACTCTGTGACGCGTCATCTTTTTTCAGGTCATATTTTTTTCATAATTAGTAAATCTGAAAGGTGAATCTCAAATATATTATGTCAACATGGAGGCAAATGGCAAAACAACATTTAAGTTAGTCCTCACTTAAAATGCCTGCTTTTTATTTGCAAAATATGAAATTAACGAGATCATTAAAACATTAAAGGTTCACTGAAATCCAACGAAGCGTTTAATCTATTTAGGGTTTCATTAGACCCCATTAAATTAAAATAATAATTTCCTCTAAATTCAAAACGTTAACAGGGCTCGTCCGGGATTTGAACCCGGGACCTCTCGCACCCTAAGCGAAAATCATACCCCTAGACCAACGAGCCAGTTATGTGAGCGGGCGAAATTCATAATTGCATTTATAATTTAATGCAGGTCACGTTATATTATTATCATGAAAGTTATCGAATATCCCATAAATGGTAAGCCCGAAGCTATGAAACAAGATATATTGCAAGATAGCGATATGTACAGCCAATATTTCAAGCCAATAGTCGATTAAGCCTTCGTAAAGATTACTTGACCTCAAGGAATTTGCTGACCAATGAATCTGGAGTTGATTTTATTGAATATTCAACACAGATCATTGATTTGGTCACCGTTCTTTCAGTGTCTTTTACACTTGGAAAATGTACACCTTCACGCGTTCCCACAAAGGTCCCCGAAGGGTTAGGCAAAGGTGCAGGTGGTACACACACACCCACGTTTCGCTGGAGATGTAAATAAGGTGCCAACGTGACAGATGGCGAGTCCATCGCCGTTACTGCAGCACGACTATACATACGCCTTTGAATTTCTTCTCAGACGTGTGCAGGTTTCCACTCGATGTTTTCCTTCACCGTAAAGCTCGTGGTGTGACTAATCACTGTACTTAAGTTCAGAAAAACTCATTGGTACAGTCGGGATTCGAACTTGCGACCTTTGCGTCGCAGGCAACTTCTCGAACCACTCGGCCACCACGGCGCTAATATTAGTAAGTAAGGATAATATAGATTTTACGCAGAATTTCTTTGCCTATAAATTTAAATTGTAATATAGTCAGTAAGCCATGACCTTAACATTTAAAAGAAACATCATCATCTTCATCATCATCATCATCATCATCAACATCTCCATAGCAACAAATAACTTACATGCCCACACAACCCGTGATCCCGTGCACGCATTGGGGCAACTATTGTCCTTCATCCCGAGGGATACCGGGGACCGACACGTACGCAGGTTGTTTTGCCAAACTGACCCAGTTAAGGGGCCGACGACCTCATAGTTTCTACTAAGGGCTAGGAGCCACTCAGTTCTATTTCGTGCAGTTTTTAAGAGGGGTAGGGCATAACTGAGTTTTCCGTTCGAATTTGGCCGACTGGGCAGGACCTTATAGAAGTCCGTAGCCAAATAACACAATTAACTGTGTTGTGTTCCTACGCGGTGAATAAGGTTTCCAGTAATGAGCTCCTTTGGGAGGGGGAGGATTGTTACATTGTGTTGGAAGCAGAGGGATTAAGCCCACATGCTGCCAACACAGTATAACTCTCCGAACACAGAGTGGCCACGCGCAAGTGATACTTCAGTATCGTGAGCGTAAATAGGCTACGGTAACCGTTTCCCATCAGGTGGGCCGAATGTTTGTTTGGCACTCTTGTAGTATAAAAAATAATGCCCTATTTGAGTATCTGAAGGCCTACTATGTGAGGCATTTGGCGTGTTTTACATAAATCACGTAAATGGTAATTTTTTTTAAATATTATACATCACATGCCACCAATCACCAAAAATAAAATCACTTCTCTCATTGCGCACCCACCCTAACTGAATAAACAAATGGATCCATCTCTCTGTCGAGCTGATTCTTATAAGATTTGAGTAGTTTTGTTTATTTCTACCAATGGAGCTATCAATTGAGATGGTTCTATCTCCAACTTATTTGAAGGAGACAGTACTAGCAACAACGGCAGAGATGTCATTAACCGCGTTCTTACTCCCGTTACAAGTTCCCAAGTTCCCTTACTCCCGTTACAAGTTCCCAAGTTGTGTGACCTGTTGTTTTGACAACAACATTTTGAAGGCTCTATACTCAATCACTCTGAGTGTTGCCAGAAAACAAGTGTATACAGATACCTACATATAACTATGTTGCGTTATGGATCACAGTCAGGGAACGCTAGCATTCGGAAGTTGAAAAATGACAAGACAATATGTTGATAACATGTTTGTTGTTCTTATACCTACTCTACATTATAAACTCTATAGATCTGTCCCGCGGCTTCACTTGCGTTAAATGTAATCATACATACATACATTACTCGGTCGGACGCTCAAGGATGGGAATGTCAAGAGTAGTCGAAACCGACGAGGATGTATGAAGAGACTGATTAATGTGGACGAAGCGAATTAAGTATGTAAGTCTAGAGAACTATCGCTCTATACTCTCTGCCTACCCCGTTAGGGACTCGGCGTGATTAATTTTACAACCCAACATTTTCTAAAGCCGTGGTGGCCGAGTGGTTCGAGCAGTTGCCTGCGACGCAAAGGTCGCAAGTTCGAATCCCGACTGTACCAATGAGTTTTTCTAAACTTAAGTACAGTGATTAGTCACACCACGAGCTTTACGGTGAAGGAAAACATCGTGAGGAAACCTGCATACGTCTGAGAAGAAATTCAAAAGGCGTATGTATAGTCGTGCTTGAGTAACGGCGAGGGACTCGCCATCTGTCACGTTGGCACTTAATATACCTCTGGCGGAAAGTGGGTGTGTGGGTATTACCTATACACCTCTGCCTACCCCTTCGGGGACCCTTGTGGGAAGGCGTGAGGATATATATATATATATATTTTCTATTAATCTTATTATAAGCGGTGGTAAATTTGTTTTTGACTTGTTAAAGCATAGAACCTACCGACCTCGCGCTCCTTAGCCAACGGTGTACAAGACCAACCATTCGACCACTATAATATGTAAATTTCGTCTAACATTGCCTTTAAACGTTCAGGCTTGATTATCTCCAGCAATTTGCCGTGAACTTATCTCGATTAAGTTAACCTAACTTAACGTGGATGTAAGCTAATTCGTGTGAGCCTGAAACTTCAGTGTCTGGCGATAATAGGAGCATCGTTAGCTCCGCAGGCGGGCTCATCATTGGTACGTGTCTACCACTTCTATTCCTTTCACGATCGTTACCCACACACTGCTAGTGATGGGACTATTGGTTGAAATATCGATAAGCTGTATTTTATCCTAAACTAGCTGTCCTGGCAGACTTTGTCCTGTCTGCCTTATTTCTCAGTCAATGTTTAACAGTGGGGACTGTTAAGACTGAGTGGTTTGTATGGTAAAAGAAAATTGTTGTTTTTATTTTTGTGTTCACAATTTTTACATTTTATCACTCCATAAGAACCTTCCCCAGACTTCATCAAATACAAGAAAAAAGAAATCAGCCAAATTGGTTCAGCCGTTCTCGAGTTTTGCGCTTAGCAACTCATTTAGTGATTCATTTTTATTTTTATACACTAATCTGTAATATAATAATATGTAATTATTATATTAAAGATTAGTCTATATATATGTAATAATATATCCTCACGCCTTCCCACAGGGGTCCCCGAAGGGGTAGGCAGAGGTGTATACGTAATACCCACACACCCACTTTCCGCCAGAGGTATATTAGGTGCCAACGTGACAGATAGCGAGTCCATCGCCGTTACTCAAGCACGACTATACATACGCCTTTGAATTTCTTCTCAGACGTATGCAGGTTTACTCTCGATGTTTTCCTTCACCGTAAAGCTCGTGGTGTGACTAATCACTGTACCTAAGTTCAGAAAAACTCATAGGTACAGTCGGGATTCGAACTTGCGACCTTTGCGTCGCAGGCAACTGCTCAAACCACTCGGCCACCACGGCTCTTTATAAGTATTCAAACATACGTTGGTCGAGAGGGCCTTCGGTGGCATATACATTTTGACATGCAACTATATTATCTACCAGCTCTACACTTTCCCGTAAACTCGGCGTGATCTTACCTTGTTTTTTAGGTATATAGTATGCACTAAAAAAGGGCTAATTGTCTACATATTAATTTATTTGCGCCAAATAATCTACCTGATATTTTAATGCGTTGGTAAACGATAAAACAGTAACGCTATCTGTCACATTGCCTGGCCATAGGCTATGTGACAGCGTAACCATTGTTCATCACACAAGTATCTGTAATGTTTTGTGGCTTCTTTTATTAATACACTGGTACATGATGTAATATATTTATTAAGATGGTGTTCTTACATTTAAGTTTTACACTGCTCAGGGGTTCCGACCACAGAGTACATAAACACTACGTGGTTATGTATATCGTCTTGACAGATGTCAGATGTCACATTAGTAGTAATGTGACATCTGACAACTGTAGAGTATCTGCCTTCAGCGAGAATCGGATCCGCGACCTCAAGATTCGCTGTCAGGAACTCTACCAACTAGACCAGATGGAAGTACTTAAGGCTTTATATAATAAAATTTGTGAACTGACAGTCAGCCTATTCCATCACGTCTTCAATGTAACGATGATTTAATATTACCTACATAATTTTAAGACGTATTTAACATATCGATACGAAAGCAGAGGCAGCACTAAGTGGGGTAACGTCCGGCGTTAATGCCTCCGTTGATCACAGGTGGGTGCGGTAACCGTTTTTCCTGTTAACTGTGTTTGTGGTGCATCAACTGAGCGCCGAGATAACAGTTTGACGAGCTCTTACACTAGGCTGTACTTAACAAGAATATGTACATGTGTAAATGTATATACATACATACATATCAACGAGTCCCTAACGGGGTAGGCAGAGGGACTCTGTTAGTGGCGTAGGCTACCTAGGGGCTAGACGGGGCAGGCCCCAAGCTCAGGGGGCCCTCAAGGGGACTTACAAACTATTTATATATATATTGAACTAGTGAAAAATTTCTACAATATTTGGAATATATATGAACCGGATTCCAGGAATGCAACTTTAATACTAAGTTTTAGTTTTTTCTAGCATAGCATAGCATCTACTTGAACCACTCGGCCACTACGCTATATATGCTTGTTGGACGTCTATATTTTCTAAATAAAAAGTATTTTTCCTACTTTCCCAAAACATTATCCTACTTCCGCAAATGTCGTTCAAAAAAGTGAAGACCGGTAGTACCTTGTTAGAGCAATAAATAATTATGTCCTTACGACCAGTTTTCCCATTCTATGTAACAACCGGCGCGTTACTTCATCCCATGCGAACATAATTTACGACATTAATTTGTTCTAATTATAATCCTAGCTATCCTCCTTTCCATAACCATTACCTTCAATCCAAAATGAACCTTCTTCCACTTCTTTCAAAGTATACTTTGACTCATTTCGTAAAAAGCTGCACTCACGTCTCTTTTTCTTTCATTCAAAACTAGGCCCTAGAGTGCTCGCTACAAAGTTCATTTTCTTTATGTTTTTCGCAAGGCTTTCTATGTATCCCCATACACTATTCGTTGGAGATGCTGTTGCGAATTTGATTGATGGTCTTGAGAGCAAATGGGATCCGAGAGGGACCTAAGGGATCAAATTACGTGTAATATAAAATAATACGGGTCTTATCGGAGTATTTATATTATATTACACTCAAAGCCATATTGTCTTTGAAAATCCATATAATATCATTTGCACAGATATAACCTCGGAATATGGCCTTTGAGCATTATTGAACTTCAATTTTAGGTTATGTAATGCACACTCAATCGAATTCTTATCGCAAAGGGAACGTTACGAATACTCCAAACTGGCTTGTATAAACAGACTGATGAATGTGGCTGGAGGGAAAGAGTCTGTAAGTGTAGAGAGAATTGTCGCTCCACTTTCATTGCCGACCCATTGAGAAACGCGAGGAGATGGCATACTACGAATGTACATACATACATATCATCACACCAAGTCCCTAATGAGGTGGGCAAAGAGAATAGATCGCCAATTCTCTCTAAACTAACATACCTCTTTTCCTTCGTCCACATTCATCAGTCTCTACATACATGGTTCGAGTAGTGTTGACGTTCCCGTCCTTGAGTGTCCGATCGATTTGATCTAGTTGGAACAAGGTCTTCCTCTGCCTCGTCTTGCACACTTTCGCTTTGTATATCTGTTTCGTCATTTTATATACCACACACGAATGTGTGTATACTATTAGAGTAATTCGACGAGTCTGATCTATCAACATTTCTGGGGACTCAGAGCCCGGGAGATCTGATGGAGTGAGAAAATGAGCTAACTCGCATGCTCGGCAAGCGGCTACCGCAACCTATGTACTAAGGTTTACTACAGACTGCACTCGTATCACTTTCTTTGGGTCTGAAATAGAGCAACAGTAGATGTTTCGGAACGATAATAATTGCCCTGATTCGGAATGTCAGCCCTGGCAGCTTCCAGTTAATATTAATCCCTCAAGTAACATCACCGAACCCATTAATATTCCCACGCTACACCAACAAGTCTTAGCTACACCTCAAATTTAATATCGCCATGTGCAAACTTTGTGACGACGCGGCGACATCGCGGAGTTGGTAAACAGAATCAATTTAGCGTGAGCACATGCGTAGCTGATCGGTATAATAAGGGATTATGGGGGAACTTGAGAATTCCAAGGATGTTTCGGTGGCTAGTAGGGTACTTTGTCAGCGCATCCGGCGATAATGGTGTAGGAGAGGGGAACTACGAAGATGTTGGTCAATGAACTGTCTTGTAAGCAAAGTTGTCGCCACCAAAATCTGGCTCAAACTACCGACAAAGAGACAGCTTTGTACTAATGTTCTTTTTTTCATTCCTCCAAGTGGAAATCGAGCATGCGATCTACGTGATGGTGACCGGTTACCGCGCTAAGTACCGGTGGCTATAAGGGTGCTATAGAACTCCGAATTGATTCTAGATGTAGGTATAATAAAAAAATCTAGACTTTTAAAAGAAAATTATGTAAAAAATAGATTCATTTATTTGCTTCCTTTCATTTTGTCGTATCACAAAGGTATTTAGGCAACTCGCCCAATTTCTATGAACCCACATTTTAAGCAGAGTGCCTAGAGTGAGCTGACGTTCTAAACTCTCTTCCTACCCCGTGAGGGAGGGTGCGATCATAATAAAGTACTTATACACTTATTTTACAAAACTAGTCTGAAACTAGTGTAAGAGCCGTGGTGGCCGAGTGGTTCGAGCAGTTGCCTGCGACGCAAAGGTCGCAAGTTCGAATCCCGACTGTACCAATGAGTTTTTCGGAACTTAAGTACAGTGATTAGTCACACCACGAGCTTTACGGTGAAGGAAAACATCGAAAGAAACCTGCATACGTCTGAGAAGAAATTCAAAGGCGTATGTATAGTCGTGCTTGAGTAACGGAAATGGACTCGCCATCTGTCACGTTGGCACCTAATATACCTCTAGCGGAAAGTGGGTGTGTGGGTATTACCTATACACCTCTGCCTAACCCTTCGGGGACCCTTGTGGGAAGGCGTGAGGATATATATATTATATATAGTCTGAAACTACGTCAAAATAATATAGGTAATTAGCTCTACTAATAATATCTCCATACTATATTTAAGTAATAATATTTGAACATAATATTAAACAAATATGAAAACTCGTAAACAAAGCAAGCTGCATAATGGATATAAACCCCAAAAGCCTTTTAAACGGAGTCATTAAAATGGCCATAGCTGATTTAACGCCAAAATAACGTGACCAGTTTAATATTAAAATGCAACAATAAAATTAGCAGACAAAGGTGTATATTACGTTGAAACAACTGCATTAATCCAGGATGAAGGGATCCCGCGGGTGTTAACAATCCAATGGGACGCTTCGGGAATGGAATGTATTTCGTATTTTAAGCGGAATTTAAAAACAAAGCGGACTGAACAGATTTATGATTACCGTATCTGTGTGAGGAAATGGCGGCTCGTTTATATACAGCCTTTCCCCTGTGGACCTGCATTTGTCAATAAATTCTACTTTCGTATATGTTTTTTAATTTAGTTACAGGGTGAACGGTCGAGTAGGTAAGACGTGAGTGCGTATCAAACAAACCAGGTGTTTGCATTTGTAATTTTTTTTTTGTGTATCACATGTGTATTGAATATTAATAATGTAAAATATATATACACCTCTGCCTACCCCTTCGGGGCCCTTGTGGGAAGGCGTGAGGATATGTTATTATTTATTATATACTGACTGACCTGACTCCTTCCCACTAGGGTATTCCTAAACTTGCCGCCAGAGGTATATTAGGTGCCAGCGTGACAGATGGCGAGTCCATCACCGACTATACATAAGCCTTTGAATTTCTTCTCAGACGTATGCAGGTTTCCTCTCGATGTTTTCCTTCACCGTAAAGCTCGTGGTGTGACTAATGTAAACTAAAATTTAAATACTAATAAGTTAGGTACATTTCTTTGTTTTCTATTATTTAATAACCTTTTTAATCGGTTTTTGTTTTGTATTGCTGTTAAACTGTATCTATTCTGTTGATACTTTTATGACTACTTTATAATTATCTTTAAATTGAACATGCTATTAAATGACAGTTTGTATTCCCTAATAAATAAAATAAAATATTTATTTTCAATTATAAAGCGTAAAATCTTGTGGTGTGACTAATCACTGCACTTATATTCGGAAAAACTTATCAGTACAATCAGGATTGAAGTTGCAATCTTTGTGTTGCATGCAACTACTCAAACACTCGGCCACGACGACTTCTTGTATCGTATCTTTGTAGATTATGTGTATCTAAGTAAACACGAAGAATTTTTTCCTTTGAAATTTCAGTACTAAGTTCATCCTTCCGCCCCTAAATACGCCCACTAATTACGCAATTAACTCGGCAGTATAACAAATGGTTCTTAAATTAAATAAATAGGATTCCACGATTTATTGCTGTCTACTCTGCTGTATCGATGGCAAATTAAACAAGCGGACGGGGTGCAAATAAAATATTAAATTGCTTTAGCACTTCATACTCTGAGTGGACACTCGCCTTACTTCTCTTAGCTCGCAATATTTCCACAGTTTTATTCTCTTTGCGTTATTTTGTTGAAATAATTCATAGTATCCGGATTGCCTCTGGCTTGATGGCTGTCGCTCTAGATTAATTTCTATGCTAACGTGCGCGTGGCCATTAGGTATAATCACATTAAAAAAAATATTTTTAAAAAAACGAGCGTTGGCAAAGATCGCGAAAATCGACGCGTAGTGGTCACAGCGCAAATATTGCTAGTTCGAATCTCGACTGTAAACCTGCATACGTCTGAGAAGTAATTCAAAAGTGTATGTATAGCCGCGCTTGAGTAACCGCGGTGGACTCGCCATCAAACACTATAGGTACCTTAAAACATAAATATTATATTTAAAATACGTTTTGATAAACATCTGCCTTCGCCAAAAAGTTCTGTGAACTGTTTTCTTAATACAATATTTCT
Organism: Drepana arcuata; assembly: GCA_016069955.1. Lineage (NCBI taxonomy): Eukaryota > Metazoa > Arthropoda > Insecta > Lepidoptera > Drepanidae > Drepana > Drepana arcuata. Next base: position 3,643 of record JACCPG010010018.1, on the reverse strand, counting down.
GAATATCAGTTTGGACCTTCAGAGATATTGTTTCAAGAAAATGCTGTAAACTTTGATAACATGTGATGGGCAAAACTTTCTGAAACAAGTTTTTATAAAAACAAAATTACATTATTTACGCGAAAAATATTTTGAAACTGTAAATATTCTGCACGTTTCGGTTGCAAGATGGCGGCGCGTGTTATGAAATACCTTTCACGACATTGTTTTTTCTCACCTGAACTTTTAAATTTATTGCTCAGTCAGTCTCTCAGATATTTAGCGCCTAGTATTTTATTCATAGCACCAAGTTTACGCTTCGCGCTTATGCTTACTCGAACAATTCTAAAACTGTTTTGTGTCTCATTACCTAACTTAAGGGAATTTGTAATTAGTTAAATTCCAGCCTCGTAAAGAAATGCTGAACTGGGGGGTTCAGCATTTCCTAGTCTTTGCTCCTAAATTATTTCTATCGACATCGATAGCCAAGTATCATACGCAAATCACGCGTTCTTACAATTCCAACAGTAAGCTTATTATTGTATATGTAACGGCGAAACCATAATAACTTTATCACCATCCCAAACAATTTAGTGGTCGAGTGTACAATATGCGGCAACTGCTAGTGGAGTACAGACGTGTAATCAAGTGTTACTGGCAGATTTACGGCAAGAACTTTATTTTATGGCAGCACTGACCTTCTGCGTGCTTGGGAATAATTAATGAGGAAATATGTTGGGAAACCGTGGCGAAATGACAGGGGCTACATCAACATGGGGTGTAATTTCACACGATTGAAGAAAAAAACTCTTCGATGTACATGCTCCTTATCAATACACGTGTGATGTTGACGTCACAAATCCCAAGCATCACTTGATTTAGACAAATGATGTATCGCGACAACCGTCTGGGAGCTGTGACAAGATGTATTGCCCCACGTTCGTTATATTCACGATGTCTGGTATGTCGTTGATATGTCAATAGTTTGAATAATTTTGCTAGTTTGCAGAGACATTCTAATTGGTGCCTTACTAGCTTACGTTTAAGATTGATTTCTCCAAACAATCACGCGGCCCGCTTTGTGGTAAGCGGTTACCGCCGCCTATGGACTTTTGCAATACCAGTCTCTCCATACCAATATCTGTCGCGCATTACTGACCCTGAATCTTTTCACACCTTTCTTGAAGAAGTCCATGCTGTATTTCCTAAGGAAACGGGGAGTTAATTCACAGTATAAGCGCTTACGAATGGAAACTCCTTTGAAACAGCGCAGTGCGAGACCTTTGTGTTCCAAAGGTATGGGGATGAATTCCCCGTCGATGGTGAGCTATTCTCTCACTATCTCTAGATAAAATAGGTGCCTAGGCCAATTACGCTAAGTAAATCTGTCTCTTTATTAAGTGCTTTATTCGATCTGTTATAACTCAGCGTGATGTTAGTCTCACGCTGAGTTCTCTCAAGTCGGCAATTAGCTCAATTATCTAAAGAACTGTTGCTATCAATACGTTTTCATTTGTCATTAAAAGCTAATATTAATGATCGTCTTAAAGAAGAGTTTATAAATATGTTTTATCTGAGCGTTCTAGTTTTATTTCGCCTAAGGTAATCCGGTGAGTTTGACGTAATGTGCTTGCTAAGTTACATACATATATCATCACGCAGAGTCCTTAACGGAGTAGGCAGAGAGAGTAGAGCGCCATCTTTCGTCATCAGCCTTTATACATGCTCGCCGGTTTCGAGTACTCTTGCCGTCCTCATCCTTGAGTGTCAGATCGATTTGATCTAGGTAGTTGGAACGTGGCCTTTCTCTGCCTCTTTTTGCACACAATTTCGCATTGTAGGTATATCTGTGTCGTCAACCGTTTTTCTCTCATCCATACATGTCCAAACCAATGTGACATGCCTTTCTACTTCTCACAATCACACCCTCGTTCACGCCAGTTGTTTTGAGAATCTCTTCATTGCGGTCTCGATCTGAGTTAGTTACGCACATCTTTCAAAAGAAACGAACATTTACACCTTGGTAAGTTAACTTAAGGTATAGTAAGTACTCCTCGTGATCTCAGAAGGCATAGCAATACTGTGGATACAAACTTCACCAAAAGTTGACCAAGTTGAAGTGAAAACAATTTTTTTCGCCTCGAAAATTAAAAACAAAACTCCAGTAGGCTGCTACAATGCTATAAATAATTAATTAAGACTACCCTCATTAGGGGGTAAAGGGGGTGGCCCGGTGGTGGTGGTTGGGAATAAGTTTTTCAATCAAAACATTCAGCGAATAAGCTGGCGTTAAATTGTTTAGTGATTGTTCCTACAAGAGCCGTTCGTTGGAATCAGTAATTTTGTTTTAATCACACTGGTTGAACACTGCTTTGGGCGATTAAAAGGAAAAGAATTGCTTTATTACACAGATTGGACACCCATAAATATATATACATTGCTATTAAACCTGTACAATATTATAATATTAATAATATGGAGCTCTTCAAGGATGTGAAAAAGTTCCTGCTTGGCTTGCCAGGGTCGGCAACATTCAAGTCTAACCCTGACTGTGCAAGCGTCCATAGACGACGGTAACCGCTTACCGTGGTGAGCCGTGTTCTTTTTTGCCACTTGTGTGGTATGAAAAATGGTTAAAAATAAATAAGCTTTGCGGTGAAGGGAAATGTCGCAACTAAATAAATCAGGTGACGAGATGTTTCGTTACACCTCTGCCTACTCCTTTGGGTAAACTTATGGACAGGCGTGAGGGTTATATTTTGATCAAAACGGGGTGGGCCATATCTAAATGAAACCTACCCCTTATTGCTTCTTTTTCTTAAATTTAAAAGTATAACTTTTGTCGGTTGAACTGATAAATCTCTCTCCATTTTAGGGGCGTAAACCCCGTGCACAAAATAAACATAGCGCCTATTTGGAAAAATAAAGTAAGATTGCGTCGGCACACAATTCACATCCTTATGACTGCACGTAAAACTAGTGCAAAGTGGAAAGCGCCAATAAACCCAGCAGTTTCCACGTTTACGGCATCAAATTTCAAACCCTAAAAGTGGAGTAAAACAATCGCGAATCGTAAAACATGCGATATGATCGTAAAACAATTTTCCAATTAAGCTCACAAGGTAGAGCGTGAAAATGTCAGCGCCCTCCAATTACGATTTAGCGCCGTGACCTCTTCGTACCTTTTCAATTTGCAGTTCGTTTGACCTGTAATGAATAATACCTGGATTTCTTTCACCTGTCAAATTTGCTTTCTAGAGGCTCTCACCACGCAAACGAATTTTCTTTTGACATTAAACTTACCTGACATGACTATTCGTACGGATATAATTTCAGAAGAGCGTCAGTATTGTTGTCCCGTCTTGTTGCTGCGGGATTTCGTAAAAATATTTTGTTTAATTATTAAAACAAACAGCCGTGGTGGCCGAGTGGTTCGAGCAGTTACCTGCGACGCAAAGGTCGCAAGTTCGAATCCCGACTGTACCAATGAGTTTTTCTGAACTTAAGTACAGTGATTAGTCACACCACGAGCTTTACGGTGAAGGAAAACATCGAGAGGAAACCTGCATACGTCTGAGAAGAAATTCAAAGGCGTATATATAGTCGTGCTTGAGTAACGGCGATGGACTCGCCATCTGTCACGTTAATATACCTCTGGCGGAAA
>JACCPG010010014.1:0-25714 GCA_016069955.1 Drepana arcuata | reverse complement strand
TACACATTTTTTTAAATATATCGTATCGTTTCTCCTCGATAAGGTTCCAAAACACGTATATCTTGTCACGATTTTATTCAATAATTTGCAGTTTTCTTCACGAACATCGCGAATGAGCTCCCCGTTGTTAGTGTGATTTTTCAAGGACGCTGTAAAAACCTGCAGGATTCTCACAGACCTGTAGCTACCCCTTCGGGAACCCATTGGAAAGCCGTAAAGATATAATAAATTGTAACGAAGGTGTAACTACACTTTTACTCCGTGTAGAAAGACAAAATTATGAGATATATAAGTATTTCTGTAGCAACTTTGAAATATTTTAAATGTAAAAATATTATATATAGAATCCCTTATATCTGCCTACCCCTTCGGGGACCCTTGTGGGTAGGCGTGAGGATATATTATTATATATACCTTATATCTGAAAAGTAAAATAATAAACTCTGAAATAACTTTAAAACTTCAATATTAAAGCTTTAAAAATAGCGTTCAAAACAAATCCCCAAATAATAGACAATAAGCTGCTTATGGACCGACGCAACAAGGATGCATCCCGATGGTACAGTAGCTTGCTTAACTTTATTTTGTCTGATATTGGTGAGCATTCAAGACCATGGTGGCCGAGCGGTTCGAATACCTGCACCACAAAGATTGCAAGTTTGAATGCTGACTGGAACAATAAGTTTCTCTGAACTTAAGTACAGTGATTAGTCACAACACGTGCTTTACGGTGCAGGAACACGTCGAGAAGAAACCTGCATACGATTGAGAAAATAATCTAAGTTGTTTGTATGGTGTGCTTGAGTAACGGCGATGACATCTGTCACGTTGGTACCTTAAAATATATATATATATATATATATATATATATATATATATATGGCGGACAGTGGGTATGTGGATACTAACTATACATCACTGCCTATTGCTACTCTACAAAATCTCCAAGTTAATCAGTAAAATAAACTTATTGCGGGTGAAGCCGCGGAGCACTCTTGAATTTGATTTTAATAGCGTGCCTTGGAGCCATGGAACCATGAAAAGCCAGAAAGTCCTTTGAAAGTAATAATCTCTCCCATATTGTGGGCTACCGTTAAAACAATAAATTATAGGTTCCTATCCTATCAGCCTTAGACTTGCGAAGTGTTCACGTCAACGCGACTTAAAACTTATGAATGACGGGTCGTCATAATTTCTCGTAAAAGCCTTCGTCAGAGAGCTTCGACAGAACCTTTTTGACAGTTACATGGAGGTGTGAAAAATTCATATTTTGATGTGGTATTTTGCGCTCTCTCATAAAGCGCGAAATTAAATAGTGAAAAAAAAGAGAGATAAAATATACGTAACGGTCCGAAGCTTGAGGATTCGGGTTCAATTCTCGTTGAGAGAAGTTTTCCTGTAATGAACACCATTAGTGTTCCCTAGTCATGGATCTACTTTTTATTTATGTGTTTTTCTACCTATATAACTGCAGGTAAATCGTTGTTTAGTCCCGTAGTACAGCTAAGTTTGGGATTTGGTAAATTTAAGTTGAATCTTTCCAAGATATAAGAATCCAAAGTTATAAATGATGAGTTCATCATACAAGTCTTCGTATTTATTCTTATGCAAGTTTTCTCTCGTACTTTTTCATTCTCTGTAAAACTCGAGTCGTGATAAACCACCCATGGACATGAGGCCATGTTTAGTCCGTATTCCTAAAAGATTAAAAAACACATCCATAGCCCCATTCTTTCATCCTAGACAATGAAAGACAATCAAGTTTTTAAAGGCAAAGTGTCCTGTCGTCGGCGACCATTATAGTACGCTAATTTGTCTTTGCTGCCACCCCTAACTGAGATTCAAAAGCCTTTATATCTATGTGCCCATTGTTGGTCATAACGACCTATTACTTGGAAAATTATTGTGACTTTTGATTTTGTTGCCACTGTTTTTGGTCCTTGTTTTTTTATACAACGAGAGTGGCAAACAATCATACGGCCCACCCGATGGAAACGGTTACCGTAGCCTATTTACGCTCACGATACCGAAGTATCACTTGCGCGTTGCCACTCTGTGTTCGGAGAGTTATATGGTTGGCAGCATAAAGGGTTTAATCCCTCTGCTTCCAACACAATGTAACAATCCTCCCCCCTCCCCAAGGAGCTCATTACTGGCAACCTTATTCACCGCGAACTAAACACAATAAATTGTGTTATTTGGCTACGGACTTCTATAAGGTGGAGGTCCTGCCCCAGTCGGGCAGATCCCAATTCGGACGGGAAACCCGTTATGCCCTACCTCTCTCCAATAATATTATAAGCACGACAGGTGAGATGTTTGTTCCTCATCAAAAAACTACTGAACGTTATGTGTATGTATTGAATGTGTAAAGGAAATGGAACAGAGACAGATGTATTATCTGTATTAACAGATAGGACACATTTAATTAAAAAAAAAAAATTTTACGCGGCTGAAACCGCGGGGCATAAGCTAGTATGTATGTTATAGCTCGTTTTACAACGCAGTGTTGCTCGCAACGACTATAATTATGATCCCACTGGACTAGGTGAAGGAAAGAAGCCTATGGCTTTATTATTTTTTTGGTCGTGAAAACATATATCTATATTTTAAAATATATAGAGCCTTGCAGAACCTTACAGACTAACATATATGATAACTTTCTTAAGTGTTCGTGTGGCATTTGTCCGTGGAAGCGACGGAACGTTTGAATAAACTATATAAAAAAAGAAAATAAAACGAAAAATCTAAATATTATGATCTGACGCATTAACTACAAAAACTTCTTAAATCAACCGTCTCGAATCTCTTCAACACTTAGCCAATGCAAATTACACTCAAGATCTCGGAGCCCACGAGCTGTGTAAAGCAGCTCCCAAGAAAACCCCTAATACCTACACGTCCCAGACGGAACTCTCAAACTCGAAACTTAATCTCTCCGAGTTCACGTTAATTAAACTGAAGGAATAATTTAAATAATGATTAGTACAGGTGCTGTACTTAGCGCTACTCCCGTGGGTTTTAGTTCTCATACATATATATGCTGGTACTAGCATTATGTTAGCTGCGAAAGTTTGTGAGCATGTATGAACGGCTGAGCGGGATTTAAGGAAATTTGGCACAGACAAGCTACAATAACACATAGGATATGTTTTGGTGCGAAAATAATAAATAATAATAATAATATCCTCACGCCTTCCCACAAGGGTCCCCGAAGGGCTAGGCAGAGGTGTATAGGTAATACCCACACACCCACTTTCCGCCAGAGATATATTAGGTGCCAACGTGACAGATGGCGAGTCCATCGCCGTTACTCAAGCACAACTATACATTATAAGCACATAATAAGCCTTTGAATTTCTTCTCAGACGTATGCAGGTTTCCTCTCGATGTTTTCCTTCACCGTAAAGCTCGTGGTGTGGCTAATCACTGTACTTAAGTTCAGAAAAACTCATTGGTACAGTCGGGATTCGAACTTGCGACCTTTGCGTCGCAGGCAACTGCTCGAACCACTCGGCCACTACGGCCCTTGATGAAATTATACTAATGCCGATGGACTCGCCATATTTTATGTTCGCACGGTAGGGGGTAGGTATCCTTGTTGTGGAGTTGTGTTGTGAAGTACACATTTTAGCTTACTCTTTTGATACACCTACCTAACCTACCGGTAGTATAAATTCTTCATGTCTTCTCAAAGCCCGCCCGCCCCTGTTTCCACTGGAGACGGTTGAACGTCTCCAGGAGCATTTAGATCGCAGCTTCAAACTCCGGTCTGTACCAGCTTCGGGAAGCACAAGGGACGTACTCGCCATTTGTCCCATGAGCATTACTCTTATGAAATGTAGATGTTATTACAAATTTTCCTTTAAATATTGTGGGAAGACACTGTCGCAGCTTCGAAATTTAAATCCCGAACAGGTGTATCACTTAATTTTCTTCCCGCGGGTTTTAAGGTAAAGCTACCGAGAATAAGGAAAACTTGTCTTTGTTAGCATCGAAGATGCTGTAGTGTATTTAAGGCAAAGCTTAAAATACGCTGAGACTGTAAAATGCTTGGCGAAACTAGTATTTTCCAGATTGAACCCGAAGAGAAAGCAAAATTTACCACTGTGTTGCAGATAAATAAAAAAATATTTAAATTATTTCCTATCTTAATTCGTTCATCATTTTAATTTGACTAGTAGGGCATAACGGGTTTCGCGTTCGTATTTGGAACAGCTGGACTGGGGAAGGACCGCCACCTTATTTATACCTAGGAAAATATATATACAAAGCAAAAGTGTGTGCAAGAAGAGGCAGAGGAAGGCCACGTTTCAACTACCTGGATCAAACAGATCGAACTCTGAAGGACGGGAACGTTAAGAGTACTCGAAACCGACGAGCATGTATGAAGAGACTGATGAATGTGGACGAAGCAAAAGAGGTATGTAAGTCTAGAGAGAACTGGCGCTCTATACTCTCTGCCTACCCCGTTAGGGACTTGGCGTGATGATATGTATGTATGTATGAAAATATATATTTTTTTTGTGTTGGGTTTTTCAATAATGAGCTCAATGGGTAGGGGATTGTTATATTGCTCTACTCTCTCTGCTGGTACTTACCATACATACATACATGATACGTATATACGTACGGTAAGTAAAAACAAACCTGTGAGGAACTCGAGGAGGTAAAGAGAGTAGACAGCGCCAGATCTCATATTTATGATGTTATATACGCAGGTACGTACGCAGGCCATTGTTTTGAGTTTAAGTTAAACGATTCTAATTTATCAATCGGCATTTTAAACTGTATTAATGATCAAAATAACGCGTGGAATAAAATCTCGTCGCCAGTGTAACGTCAATAAAAGGCGGGAGATGGTTCCTGACTGTTGACTGAATATAATTACCACATGTATAAATAATAGTATGTAGTAATTGTACTGAACTGACTAAATTAAGCACAGTCACATCTGTAGCTATCTTGTTAAAAATCGATTGTATATCTCGGTGGCACCACAGGGAGGTATTGGGGTGCACAATTAATTTCACTTGGCTTGCGGTCGACTTGAGATGTGGTACTGTTGGAATATTCTACTTGGATCCACGGAGTTTCCTACCGTTACTTCCGTGACTAAGAATATCATGCACATCCTACTTTTGAGTATAAGATACAAATTTCGCGTTTTATTTTTCTGAATAATACATATTGCTAATAAATCGTGATAAATCTGAGCCGTGGTGGCCGAGTGGTTCGAGTAGTTGCCTGCGACGTAAAGGTCGCAAGTTCGAATCCCGACTGTACCAATGAGTTTTTCTGAGCTACAGTAAGTAAGTACAGCTAAGTACAGTGATTAGTCACACCACGAGCTGAACGGTGAAGGAAAACATCGAGAGGAAACCTGCATATGTCTGAGAAGAAATTCAAAGGCGTATGTATAGTCGTGCTTGAGTAACGGCGATGGACTCGCCATCTGTCACGTTGGCACCTAATATACCTCTGGCGGAAAGTGGGTGTGTGGGTATTACCTATACACATCTGCCTACCCCTTCGGGGACCCTTGTGGAAAGGCGTGAGGATATATTATATATTATTATAATAAATCTATCATGGTACTTATTGCATTATAATTCCGTTAAGCTGTTCGAGCGTCATTGACGAAAAGAAATAACCCCACAAACTATCGCATTTGCTTTTTTATTTCCCTCAATGATGTACATTGATTTTTATTGTACTTAAGTGTATTAAGTACGTACTTTGTCTCAATAAGCTATTGGGTATTTGTAAAGTAAATAATGGCAATTAATCGGTGGTACACCGTTAACAATGCAGTTATAACACGTATTAAAATATTTCGAAGTGCAAATCAAAGACCCAACAGGAGATCACCCTAAACACAAGAGACACAAATGTAGCTCCAATACAAATGGCGAGTGGACCGCAACAATCAATTATAAAACAGAATCGATAGGCACCAAATGTACGCACGGGCTGGAATATTGCCTGCCTTTATTTCAGAATATACGGTTTCTATATTTAAAGCCACTGTATATTTGATACTGTTTACCTTTTTTATATGAATAATGTGCAATAGTTGGCATTAGGCCCTCCCGCAGTCCGCAAAACGTCTATCCCCTCATATTATGAATGTGACAAACCTGTCACGCTGTCACATTCATTAAAACCATCGAGAGGAAACCTGCATACGTCTGAGAAGCATTCCAAATGCGTATGTATATAATCGTGCCGAAAGGGTAGGAAGAAGTGAGGATATATAATTATTTATCATTATATTTGAGAGCTGAGCGAGTTCAGACTTTTGCCCATCCCAATCTAAAAAGTGCCTCGTGAAGTTAAAGCATCAAAATCTTCATGCTTATTACATTTGCTAAGTGAGCGTCACTTAGCAAATGTAATAAGTACAGGCAACAACTAGTAAACTAAGTACTTTTGAATCAGTGTAACGAGCACGAGATTCAAGATGAATGGCAGGGGGTAGTCTTGTATTGTTTTATGAATGAGCCATGCAACATAGGTAAAGCTTAATAATACTTTAGATAAGCGCATTGTAGGAGCTCCTCTCGCTAGCTGTTCTAGTTTGAGTTCAGATTAGTCAGGAGCAGGGATGGATTGAGATGTTGCGACCGTATTTAAATTATCACTTTGTAAAATCATTTTTGAGAACCCATACTTGAGTAATGATGAATTGCTTTAATATATATTATGCCATAATACAATTAACATTTATTACGCTTTTTTTTAAGATAATACAGAAAAATTAATACTTTCTCTCAATCAAACATAGCTCGTTCAGAATGTTTAGGATACAGAACAACGTATAAATGATAGCGAAGCATAGAAAATAAACTCCATTTGCAAACAAATACATGTAAATAAAATTATTTTGTAACACTTCTATTTATAAAGAGAATACGTGAAAAGAACGGGATTTAGTTTCCCCGTATGTTCTTTCTTTTCTTGGAAACGATTTCAAAGGTAGTTTAAATATAAAACTGTCTTTAAATATAACGATCTACAAATTCTTCCATGACCTATTAAGTTGAAGATTTTAGAATTATCAGAAAGATAATTTAATGGAATAAGTTCATGTACCTAATTCCGGCCCTGTCTGCAACGTGTCCCAAGGCTTCGTCGGCGACAAGACATACTATAAGTGCTGCAGTGTTTCGTGTTCTAGCTCTTGAGAGATATGGCTCGAGCTGAAGAAATAGTAATTATCACAATGTTGTTACTGTCGCTTCTATTGAGGTATTCTAGGGTATGTGGGATAGTAATGAATTTAAAACAAAAGCGTGTGTGGGTACTACCTACACAGTTCTGCCTACCACTTCGGGAAAACTTGTAGGAAGGCATTATGTTATTATCTTATGACTTTTAGATAATCGACTGGTTGGAGAAGTGCGAATCCCGACTGCATCAATGATTTTTCTGAACTTAAGTACAACGATTAGTAACACCACGAGCTTACGTTGAAGGAAAACAACGAGAGGAAATCTGCATACGTTTGAGATGAAATTCTAAGGCCTTTGCATAGTTGTACTTGAGTAGCGGCTATAGACTCGCCATCCAACACGTTGGTGGCTAAAGTATATATCTGGTGGAAAGTGTGTATGTGGGTCTGCATACACCTTCAGGGATCCATGTGGGAAAGCGCGAGTTCAAACTATTGGCATTTATACCTACATATCTCCACCCTATACATGTCCACGAGCCCCATGTAGCTCTGACAAACAATAGCTTATTCAAGCTGTAGACAAAGGTAATATACCCCCTACTATTTGCAAATAAAAAAATAAAAAACGTTTATTCAAGCACAGAATGCACACGCTGGAAATAACAAAATTGCTTATTAACTAATTAGGATATACTTACAGCTAAACAGAAAACAGTAACAAAGCAAAAGTGAAGAGTAAAATTGTGAAATAAGAATGTAATAAAAAAATTGCCAGGGGTTCTCAAATTAGGCTAGGCCTGTCTCTCGAGAAACCAGTTTATTTTATGTTTGGATTAAAAGTTCACTATTAAGTGAATCTGTGTGGTAAATTTTGTTGTACGGTGTGCTTAGAAAAGAAATCATAATGCATTTCTGCGTAAAGGAAAGGCGTATGTATGTATATAGGTAAAATATAGATATTATAAAAAGTATGGTATTGATGACATTTCTTAACAATAAAATTGTACATGGCGATTTGAGTGGTGCATAAGTGTACTGCTAAAAGGATGAAGAAGGTTTTCGGTTTCATCATAGTTAAGGTTAAGTAAAAATGTTTTAATAATAGCTTGAGCTTGGTTTACTGTGCTTTCTTTGATGTTATAGTATATGAGTACAGAATTGTATATATTATATGATTATATATTGTATATAATATGGGGAATATACCATTTGACCTGAAACTCAACTCAATCAGTCTATAGGCTCGTCTGAAATTGCAGAACCGCATAGTTAAGATTACTTAACCCATAGATACACATTCATATCAGTAGTTCAACGACCTCGCCATAGACTTGTTACCTGACATTTTAAGCTATATAATAGCTGTAGAGGCCGAGTGGTTCGAGTGGTTGCCAGCAATACAAACATTGTAAGTTCGAACCCCGACTGTATCAATGAGATTTTTTGAATTTAAGTACAGTGGTTAGTCACACCACGAGCTCTACGGTGAGGGGAAACATCGAGAGGAAACCTGCATACGTCTGAGAAGGAGTTAAATGGCATATGTATAGTCGGGCGTGAGTTACGGCGATGGACTCGCCATCTGTTACTTTGGAACCCCAAAATATTTCTCTGGCGGATAGTTGTGTGGATGTTAATTTATCACGCCAGAACGGCTCAACCGAATTTGATCAAATTCAGCACATAGATAGAGTATAAGCTGGTTTGTTCTTAACACAGGGTGCTTAATAAAATTCCAGAAACAACATAAAATATTACGTAAGTGAACCAGCTGACAATTAATTATGCAGTATCTACTCCTTGGGGGACTTCGGAAAAGCGAGAAGATATAAAACAATACGATTAAAATGACACATGTAGTTGAGTTACTGCTAGTTTTATCATCTATGGTTCTGGTATTGGAATTGTTAGTAATGTATTCTAAACACGTGAGCGTTTCATTAGCTTTGATGAGGCATGGTAACTTGGTTACATATGAGGTAACCCTTTGTATTAGGAATACGGGGTAAAAAATGCCCTGGACACAAATTGGTGATTTGGTAGCATAATTTATTATTATTCTATATATTGACGAAAGAGACATACAAAGCAAAAGTGTGTGCAAGAAGAGGCAGAGGAAGGCCACGTTCCAACTACCTGGATCAAATCAATCGGACGCTCAAGGACGGGAACGTTAAGAGTACTCGATACCGATGAGCATGTATGAAGAGACCCCCGTTAGGGACTTGGCGTAATGATATGTATGTAATTTATTATCGTTGATTAAACACAGTATAATTTCATTTAGAGGAGGGTAGGCAAAGGGTAGGCAAAGGTATTACCTCCCCTGTTTTTGTGATGAACGAACAGATGGCGAATCCGTTGTCAAACGAATGGTTTTATACAAACTTGCTAGATCTTCTTATATACACGCCTTCCGATAAGGTCCCCTAAGGGGTCGGCAGAGGTGTGTAGCGCTATCGTGACAATAATGAGTCCATCGCCATTTCTCAAGGACGACTATATAAATGTCTTTGTGGTGCAGTCGAGATTCGAACCCGCAATGGTATTTTTTTAAGCAACTAATTAAATCATGCCACCGCTCTCTCCGCTCGACAGGCAACACAGATGAGAACCGAATAGTTTGTCATAGTGTGCGTAAGAAGCTTGTTCCAGCGGACGCTCGGGCTTAGAACAAAATCCCTGCTGCAGTTTTTTGTTTAAAACGAATATTTCGGTATGTCTGATCTAATATAATTGTAGTAATTTGTATCAGTACTTAGGTATAATGTTGGCTGTTTTAAAGTGATTAATAATAATAATTACCTTGGGACAATTCCACACAAATTGACCTCGTCCCAAATTAAGCAAAACTTGTGTTATGGTAACTAGACAATGATATATTTACTTATATAGATAGATGTATACATAAATACTTAGAACAACCAAGACTAAGGTACAAATATCCGTGTTCATCACACAAATATCTGCCCCCAGCGGGATTCGAACCCGCGACCTAAAGTTTCGCAGTCAGGAGCTCTAACCACTAGACCAGACGGTCGTCTAGAGATTTTATATTTATACTTGTTATTGTTCTTTTTTAATTTAGTCTATAACATATTTTAACAATTAGTGATTTTGTGTGTTCTCAATATTGTAGGTCCATAATGGACAAACTGTTGAGACCTATATTTATCGCATTTAACATCTTGTGACAAATGTTAACAATAAAGTTATATTCTATTCTAACCAGAAGAATTTATCCAGAGTTGTCAAACGTATGATCACTGGTAATGCAAGCGTCCTTAGTCTGCGGTAACCGCTTATCGTCAGGTAGTATGCTAGTTTAACTTTAACTACGCACGAGATAAATCTTTGAATATGCAATAATCACAGGAAACCATTCCCTAATCACATTCCTCCCCATCCTTTGAAAGTAATTCAAACTATGCATTCTCTCTACCCCTCCTGTTTCCACTGCCTAAATATTGTCCCCTACCCTTTGAATAATAACCCCTTTATTTAGTGGTATCTAAATTATTCAAGCTTCTGCATATTGACCTGTGAATCAATAAAGTGTCCAGATTAATTAGACCTGTTCCTATGCAGTGATTGTTGAAGAAATTGTTCTTTTAAAAGGTATATGTTCGATAGATTGAGAGATCGCTATACTTTGGCTTCTTAATCGATAGTTGTTGCAGATATTATTAATATATATATATATATATAAATTGAGGTTGACTTTCCAAGTATGCGAACTAATGGTAATTCATGGTAATAATTCTTGGAGTTTTGGAGTATAACTAGGGTGGTAGAGTACACTACCGTCTGCCACAGTTCGATATTGGTAGAGGGTGGATTTGAGTGATGAATACAATTAGTTGGGAAAACTACTATACGATCCATTTATGTCACGTTCACATAATGGTTGTACTATGGCAGGTTTCATTTGTATGGTGGCTGGTAGATGGCGCTGTACATTTAGTAAGACTTTCTGAATCGCGCTACCATGGCATTCTTCGCGTATGGTATGTACTCGATTTGGGTACTCGTTACAGATTCGACACTTTTTGGGAATTTTATTGTTGCTTCATTACCAACCCGATCCCAGTACCTAATCGAGGAACAGAGCACCGGTTTGTTCAACTACTTAAGTTGAGAAATACTAACCACGAGCTTATCGGTGAAGAAAAACATCGAGAGGAAACCTGCATATATATGAGAAGCAATTCGAAGGCGTATGTATAGTCGTGCTTGAGTAACGGCGACGGACTCGCCATCTGCCACGTTGGCACCTAAGCTACGCCTTCGGCCCTCGTGGGAAGGCGTGAGTACCTACGTACATATTCGAGTCCACCACGGGGTAGACAGAGAGAGTAGAGCGCAGCGCAAGTTCTCTCAAGACATACAAATGTCTTTCACTTAGACTATATGTCATACGAACATATGAACACATGACACACGATCGAGTATTTTGTTACTCCACACCTGCGGAATTTCCAAGAAGAATCTAACCTTGTCTTACGTCAAATATGAACCGATTGAAAGGGGAGGGGGTGAGTTAGGAATAAAGTGACATAATCGAGTTGGCTTACGTCGTCGTGTCGTCAATGGCGCCTGATTGAGTTCAGTAACGAAGTTAGCTCCAGACACTGATGAACTTTGCTTTATTGTCAACGGTAAACTGAAAGAGACAGCGGGTTGAATGGGTGGTCAAAGGTATTAAAGTATTTCCTTTCCTTGAAGAGAGTTAAAATCCTTACTGTACCAAGGAGATTTTTTCTAAACCTTTATACAGCAATTAATCACACAACGAGTTTTACGGTAAAGAGAAACATCGAGAGGAAGCCTGTCGTTTGAGAAAAAAATAAAATACGTGTGTATAAACGCCGATGAGCTCATCATCTGTCACATTAGCACCCAAATATATATCCGTCCAAAGAGGGTGAAAATACTTACTTCCCTGCCTGCCCTCATACAAACGCGCTTTTATCAGTCTTTCGATATACACAAATCAGCCGCATAATATTTTTTTCATAGTAAATATAGTATGGAAATACTATAGTTATTGTAGTAACTTGGACCACCGAAAATAACTCGCGCCTGATGCTCGAAACGACGCGCTTGAAGAGCAGGTGAAGCTGTGTAGCTAAATGAAGTCTAATGTAACTACGGACGTATAGGCATAAGCATAGAGAGTAGAGCGCCAGTCTTCTAGGTTTAGAGATCTCTTTCGCGTCATCCACATTAATCATACACATACATATCATCCCGCCTAGTCCCTGACGGGGTTGACAGCGAGAGTATAGCGCCATTCTCTAAACTTACATCACTCTTTCGCTTCGTCGATATTGAACAGCCTTTTTAAACATGTTTCGCCGGTTTCGAGTACTCTTGACGTTCACATCCTTGAGAGGCCGATCGATTTGATCTAGATAGTGCGTGGTCTGCCTCTTTTCGCATAGTATATATAAGGAAAGTATTTATTATTATTATATCCTCACGCCTTCCCACAAGGGTCCCCGAAGAGGTAGGCAGAGGTGTATAGGTAATACCCACACACCCACTTTCCGCCAGAGGTATATTAGGTGCCAACGTGACAGATGGCGAGTCCATCGCCGTTACTCAAGCACGACTATACACATACGCCTTTGAATTTCTTCTCAGACGTATGCAGGTTTCCTCTCGATGTTTTCCTTCACCGTAAAGCTCGTGGTGTGACTAATCACTGTACTTAAGTTCAGAAAAACTCATTGGTACAGTCGGGATTCGAACTTGCGACCTTTGCGTCGCAGGCAACTGCTCGAACCACTCGGCCACCACGGCTCTTATAATTTTTGTTTCAACAACTAATTAGCGTGATATAATTTTTTTTTGGTTGTTTGGTGTTATTGCATGCGATTCCGAGTCCGACTTTACGTACGTACGTTTCGAACTTCTCAACTCAAACAGACGCAGGTTTCTTCACGATATTGCCTTAATATTTAGCTTATAGCCTGTTTAATTTCATGTTCTTAAGCGCAGATGATCTTACAATATTGCATAGCAGGCATGTTTTTATACAAGCATAATATCATGACGCTGCGTCCCTGACAAAATAGAGTAGAGCGCCAGCTCTCTGTAGTAAAGTGTTTATTTATTTATTGGATTACCTACGTAAAATATAGAAAACACAAAATTGCATTTTTTACCTAGATGTGTTATTATACTTATTATTATTTTTGTACCACTTGGATGGCAAACAAGCATGCGGCCTGCGTGAAGGTAAGCGGCTACCGGCGGTCAAAATCGGTACAGCAGTTTAGGAGGTGGTCAGTGGCAAACATAAGTGCAGAAAAAAAACGAATAATTTTAATTGTTGGGTTGTATCTTTGCCTTAAAAGAAAGATACGATTAGAGTCAGAACAAAAAAATCTGCAATCAATTTATCATGCGAAAGCATATTTAGCGAAGATGACGACCCAAAACAACTTTAGCACTTCGAACAAGAAAAACTCACCCTTGCACATAGGGTGTTACCAGGGGTGTAATTTACAGGACTCCCTTCTATTGTAAGATGATTTCGCTTGTAGAGGGACCGATTGCCGTGACTTGCCCTAGGGTACTTCTAGGATGTACGAAGATAATGTTTTGGAGGTGCAAGTTTATTTCTGCACATCATATTTAATTTAAGAGCCGTGGTGGCCGAGTGGTTTGAGCAGTTGCCTGCGACACAAAGATCGCAAGTTCGAATCCCGACTGTAACAATGAGTTTTTCTGAACTTAAGTACAGTCATTAGTCACACCACGAGCTTTACGGTGAAGGAAAACATCGAGAGGAAACCTGCATACGTCCGCGAAGAAATTCAAAGGCGTATGTATAGTCATGCTTGAGTAACGGCGATGGACTCACCATCTGTCACGTTGAGTCACGTCACGTTGTGTCACGTCACGCGGAAAGTAGGTGTGTGGGTATTACCTATACACCTCTGCCTACCCCTCCGGGGATCCTTGTGGGATGGCGTGAGGATATAATATTATTATTATAAATATAATTCACGATTGTTGTGAAAATCGTGTTTCAATTATCAAGAGCAAATGGATCAAGTATTCAAGCAGAGTAGGTAAATGAGGTTGAAAAGAAAGAAATCTTTAAGTCTAGAGATAATTGGTGCTCTACTCTTTCTGCCTACTCGTGGAGTTCGACGTGATTTTATATAAAACATACATTAATATTATTACCGACCCTGAGAAATCTTGTATAAGAAACTTTTAATTTAATAACATCGCCTACTGATACGAATTGGACATTCCAAAATGCTTCTTAGATGCATGTGATACAGAGAGGGTATTCGTTTAATAATACTGCAAGTTAAACTGATTTATCGTCCTCAAAACGGATAGCATTAACACCTCAGGAAAAAAACGTTTCACAGAAATGAGAGTGAATTTCCATTATGCTTTATTATCAGGCTGCTTTTAGCTTATAAATATTATATTTATTTTTTACATATTTGATAAATTAAATACCGGAGACGCAATATGTCTTTAGAAGCGAAATATGCGTATGTCAAATAGATATTTCGCGTACATAAAAGATATTTTTTATGGACAAAATGTATTTTTATTCAACAAAAGATCGAATTGACCGGAGACTCAATGGAAACGCAAGTGCTCAAAAGCGAGCGTGTAAGAACAGGCTGATGTAGATGAACTTGAAAGAGGTAGAAGACTGGTGCTCTACTCACTCTGCCTACCCCTTGCATATTGAGAAAATTATTCAAACTTACATAAGAACTTCTCTGCAGTAAAATAATTTTAAAAGTTGTAATAAAATAAGCGGTAATAGAATTTCAATATAAATTCTTTACTTTCAAAAGTAAACAATATCCATTCATTTTTAAATTAATAAACAAATTGCGTCCACCATTTTGAAAATTGCGAGCTGTCATTTCGTCGTAACCACTGTCAGGAAAAGGTTCCCTATTTTGATGAGTTCAATATACGGAACAATTGAATTGTACGAAAAAATACGTCACAAGCTGAGCCTTTACTATTATTTAACCGACCTCAACAAAGCGGACAGTCGTGTTGTAATTGTTTTCAGTGAAGTAATTGACTTGCGGTGAAAATTCCGATAAATGTTTTTCCATTTAATCGGGAATATATTTGGACGTTTAACATTTTCTGAATTGTTTTTAAAGTCTGCTTTACTTTACTTAATCGCAAAAAAAAGATTTGCAAAAAACCGCGGTGGCCGACTCCAAAGATTGCAAGTTCAAATCCCGACTGTACCAATGAGTTTTTCTGAAGTTAAGTGCAGTGATCAGACATACAGAAAAACATCGAGAGGAAACCTACATACGTTTGAGAAGAAATTCAAAGGTGTATGTATAGTCGTGCTTGAGTAACGGCGATGGACTCGCCATCTGTCATGTTTGCACTTGAAATGTATCTCCGGCGGATAGTGGGTGTGTGGGTACTACCTATACACATCTGCCTTTCCTTCGGGAACCCTTGTGAGAAGGGGTGAGGATATATTACATATTATTATGATAAGCTTGGTCCTTCTCTTCATCTTTTTCCTTTTATGATATTCCTGTAGAAGCTGTCACGTCGTTCAAGGTGGCCTATGATCTTACCTTTATCGTCTGTCTTTAACAGAACCTTGTACGTACAGATGCTAAAACCGTTGTTTAAAGTCCATAAATTCCTTCCTTTACGAGACTATCGTATCGGTTCAAAGGCGAAGTAGAATTACTGCGTGCAGTTAGCATAATGCATTTGCTTTGGAATGGGGCTACAATTCTTGGGTACATAGTCACATTGTAAATCGATTTGGTTTGCCGATGCGCTTGGAATATCAAACGTGCTTATTATTATTTGTTTTTTTTTAGTCTCCCGCAGCTTGAACTATACATTGACTATTACGACGATATATATATATATACGACCACCTTGTCTAGGGGTTAGAGCTCCTGACTGCGAAGCTTGAGGTCACGGGTTCGAATCCCGCTGAGGGCATTTATTTGTGTGATGAACACGAGTATTTGTGCCTTAGTCTTGGATGTCCTATGTATTTAAGTATATACCTATGTATATATAAAGTAAAATACATAGTTGTCTAGTTACCATAACACAAGCTTTGCTTAATTTGGGACTAGGTCAATTTGTGTGGAGTTGTCCCAGGTATTTATTATTATTAATATTACTAGCCAGGACTAACCTATATATAGATTAAAATAACAAATGAAATATAATGCAATCATTATAAGAAAATCTTTATTAATAATACCTGGCTTTCTATCAAATCTAGGTCAGATTTGTCCCCAGAGTTAAAAAGCTTTAAACTACCTACATAGGAATTTGTCAACGATGGATAAATGCGACTTACATCGAAACCTAAAATATAGATAGGTACTCGTTACCACGCTATCCTCAGCGGAAATCGTACCCGAAACCTCAAGCTTTAGGAGCTGAGCAGACCAAACTCAAACTAAAGAACTACGCAAAAAATATACAGTCTTACAAATTGCTACTTAGGAAGAGTTTGAACACATTTCAAGAGGACTCCAATTAATAATTACTATGATATCTAAGAGAGTCTCAGTGCTTAATTACTTGAACAAACATAAATACATTCCTTCCTTTGAATCCTTTGAGGTTCGTCGAGAGAAAGACACCTCTATTCAAAGCTTTCAGGTCACAGTGTTGAGGAATGAAAACTCCTTTCAAGGAAACGCCACCTTACGAGAGGTAAATAAAAAAAGTGCTTTGCTTGCGCATCCTAGTTTTGGTACACGAGCTACATCCAGTTTAATAATGAACTTCTTTATATCCTCACGCCTTCCCACAAGGGTCCCCGAAGGGGTAGGCAGAGGTGTATGGGTAATACCCACACACCCACTTTCCGCCAGAGGTATATTAGGTGCTAACGTGACAGATGGCGAGTCCATCGCCGTTACTCAAGCACGACTATACATACGCCTTTCAATTTCTTTTATTTGTTGTTTAATTAAATAACCATCCTCAATAAAAGGGCGCTCTGATGCAAAAATATTTTGATGTTTAACATCAATAGCCACATGTAAATGCTGGCATGGCAATGCTTGCATGAATATAACTATTACCGAAGTCACCTATTAAAAGAATTGAGTTGTCAAACTTTAAATATTATTTGTCATTAATAAAAATAAATGTTCATCAAATAAGCATTCACAATTTTCTGGAAAAACAATCGTAATATCTTATTTACATTATTCCATATTTAGTTCGTGACATGTGTTTTTTTATGCATATTACTTGTAGAAGATTCCATGACGGGTCATATTTTTTTTTCAAACTGGTCTAAATATTTTTTGAGATTTGCGGTTTCAAGTAAATAAATTCTGGTTCATTATAAAATTAGTTCTCAAGTTGGGCATCAAAAGGTCATATGGTGTAACTCAAGTTAGATACAGCTTAGTAATCGAATTATACATACATACATACATATAATCATGCCTCTTTCCCGTAGGGGTAGGCAGAGACCACTTCTTTCCACTTACTACGATCCTTACATACTTCTTTCGCTTCGTCCACTTTCATTATTCTCTTCATACATGCTCTTCGGTTTAGGGTACTCTTGACCTGACCTTTTTTCAAGACGTCCCTAATTTGGTCTAGAAACGTCCGCCTAGGTCTACCCCTTCCAACACTTTCATTCACACGCGCCTTATACACTTTTTTCGTCATTAATCGAATTATGCTTCATAGAATGTCGATGTCATTCAAGTTAATTGCACTCAAGGACTAAGGACCCGTGCTATTAGTTCTGAGCGTAGTTTACCCCACTAGTCGTACATAAACTATTTAGCGCTTAGCACTGACGTTAGGATTCCGCCTTGAAAACAGTGCACACTGGAATTAAAGTAAATCTTAATCTTAATATATATAAATTACGTGTCACGTTGTATGTCCGCGATGGACTCCTAAACTACTTGTCCGATTTCAATCCAATTTGTACACCGTGTGCAGTTTGATCCAACTTGAAAGATAGAATAGCTTTTATCTCAATTTATAGTCGCAATATTATTTTATTGCAAATGATTCGTGTATTATTTGACAGTCACAATTATCTGTTAACTCCAATACTAACAGATGGGGTCGGGAATGGTTTAGATTTCACAAGTGAACCCGATAGATGGCGCGGTGATCGTGTCACGGGCAATTTAACTTTTTCACTCAAGCGAAGCTCGGCGGGACAGCTAGTATATATATAACTCCTTTGTGTTAAGGGTACCGACGGACCAGCTGTCGACCTTCACCCAGGAGGTTGTTGTTGATGTTGACCGAAAAGTGTAGTTTTCCGGCTATTCAGAGGCCGGATACGCAACACCCCGAGTCACACCAACCTCACGTGTGAATTAGTCTTAAGAATATTGTAATTTTTTTTTTATTGTATTAAATTTTATTTACATAGCATTACTGTATTTTTATGTGGCTTGTTGCCTGAAATAAATAATAAAGCATTATAAATGTTCCGCGATTCCATTTCTGTTTCTAAAGCACGACTATACTTTGATTTTTTTCTCAAGCGTTTGCATGTTTCCTGTCGATGTTTTCCTTCACCATAAAGCTCGTAGTGTGACTAATACTTAAGTTCAGAAAAACTCTTTGGCACAGTAAACATTTAAACCTGCAACTTCTGTGTTTGCTTACAGTGGGCCATCACGGCTCCAATAAATAAATAAAACTATCTAATTAATAAAGATATAACTCACGTATGTTTCTTGAAGAAAAAACAGAAGAAGACCAAGCTACAAGAAGTAGATAGTGGTGGATCAAATCATCAAAGGATGGGAACGTCAAGACTATTGAAACTGTGAGCATGTACGAAGAGATGGATGGATTTGATTAAAGCGAAATTTACGGCTTTCTGGTGTAGCAATCAGAGCTGAGGTCAGATATTTGTGCGATGACCCGAGTATTTGTAGCTTAGTCTTGGAATTTCTATGTATTTTATGTATATTCTATCATATAGCCGTGGTGGCCGAGTGGTTCGAGCAGCTGCCTGCGACACAAAGATCGCAAGTTCGAATCCCGATTGTACCAATGAGTTTTTCTGAACTTAAGTACAGTGATTAGTCACACCACGAGCTTTACGCTGAAGGAAAACATCGTGAGGAAACCTGCATACGTCTGAGAAGAAATTCATAGGCGTATGTATAGTCGTACTTGAGTAACGGCGATGGACTCGCCATCTGTCACGTTAGCACCTAATATACCTCTGGCGGAAAGTGGGTGTGTGGGTATTACCTATACACCTCTGCCTACCCCTTCGGGGACCCTTGTGGGAAGGCGTGAGGATATATTATTATATATATATATTATTATATTATTATAGTATGTATATCGTTATCTAGTTTCCATGGTACGAGCTTTGCTTGGTTTGGGACTTGGTAAATTTTAGTGGAATTGTCCCAAGGTACGTATTTATATACTAGAGAGAACTGGTATACTTTCTCTTTCAGGGTCTCGGCGTAGTGATATATTCGTATATTATGAATGTAAATAATTACGCAAAATTGAGTGAATTCCAGAAGCTGTCCAGATGCTGATAATAAAGGACAAGACGAAACTTCGTAAAAACTCTCCCTGTCTCCAGAACCATAGGAAAATTAAACTCAACCTCGGGAATATTACGAGTTAGCAAAGTATTTGGAAAACATGACGGAGTTTGATCGCTCAATGGCTTGCCGACGAAATGGGCTATTAACAAAATTCCTTCAAAGTTGTCTAAACTTAACAATAAAATACTAATGGTCTTTTGATGCCCCTCTGGCTTTGACGAGAGCATCGGCGGATATTGTGTGGAAGGACAATTGTGTTTTTATGTTTATAGGACATTTTGAGAGATGCTTAAAGACGACATTACGTCAACTAAATAAGGGTTGTTTTATAGTGATAACCACATAAACAGCTAAGTGACACCTGACGTGAAGTTTCGATGGGATTTTAACGACATGGGTACGAACCGTTTGACCAGTGACTCTCTGGTTCTGTATATTCTCTATTGACAACGCAAATACATTTTAAGAATGTGAAAACTCTTTTCCTTGTATTGATGTAATTAAAATTGTAGGCGCGTGGCAGAACCGTGACGGTCTAGTGGTTTGAGTAGTCGCCTGCAACACAGAGATTGCAAGTTTGTATCCCGACTGTACTAAGGAGTTTTCTCAACTTAAGTTCAGTAATCTCTGAGCTCTGAATCTCTGACTAATCAGTCACACCACGAGTATTACCCTGAAGGAAAACATCGAGAGGAAACCTGTGACAAGTGGCTGTGGGTACGCCCGATGGCGAGTCCATCGCCGTTACTCAAACACGACTACATCTACGTTTTTGAATTTCTTCTCAAATGTATGCAGGCTTCCTCTCTAAGATTTCCTTCACCAAACTTACAACTACATACTCTGCTTAAGTTCAGAAAAACTCATTGATACAGTCGGGATTCGAACATTCAATCTGTGTAGTCTAGGCGACTACTTGAACCACTCAGCTATCATGTCGCTAATGTATTTTATCCAGCTGATAATATAGTATATCTGTGGCAAATTTTATCCAAATCCGTTTCAGCCATTCGGGCGTGGTTGAGTAGCAAACATTTATCCGTCCATCCAAACTCACACACATTCCCTTATAAAGGTTTAATAAAAATATTAATTAATTATCTTAATTCCCCAGAGATTATAAATCCATTCATCTCGTTCGTAAATTAAAATTTTATTACAAGAATTTCTAAGTCAATTAAAACCGAAGCAATTTTGAATATTACCCCAATTTGGATACAAAGCCTTCGCTACAATAGCAAGTTGAATGACATTATGAAGAGAACGATGCGTGAACCCTTAACAGGGGTCTTGGTTGTACTTGTTAAACGTTACAGCCCCGCTGAGATACAAGAAAATTGTATTCAACGGCACGGAGTGAAAGCATTTTAATATTGCATGCTTGTTAAAAATATTTCGCTTAAAATAATGGACGATATTCATTTTGTATATGTATAACCCATCAGAAAAATCTAAACACTTTGCAAATTATTATTATCAGATCATCATCATCACGCCGAGTCCCTAACGGGGTAGGCAGAGAGTAAAGAACGCCAGTTCTCTCTAGACTTAGCGAAAGAGGTATGCTCTTTCGCTTCGTCCACATACATCAGTCTCTTCATACATTTCATTAACAGTTTTTTTTTTCATTTAGGAATATGATATGTCAAATGTTGTTGATAATATGAGGTATTATTCACAATTAAACGACATTTGACATTATATTCCCAAATATACTCATTTTTCTGATAATCCTTACAAAACATAAATTTGCAAGGTGTTTCGATTTTTCTGATGAGAAGTGAGACTCTAGACTTACCTTTCATATAATTAGTCTCTTCATACTTATCACACAAACATAACACTACCCAAAACCCAAAAAGAGACCCCTTTACTAAAATTAACTTTTACCGCAGACCCCCTTGGCTAAATTACTGTGTACACATTTAATTCTTATAATAAGCTATTACATTTTATAGAGTATCTTGACATATTCAAATAAGGACCTGTGTAAATTCTGTTTTCTTTTAATGCAACCCACGAGAAACTGATATCGACTACTTTGGGAATCCCTGCTCCAGAAGATTCCACATGAAACCATTGCTTAACTCCGATCCGATAGATATTATATGACAGAATAAAAAAAAGAATTGATACGTATTTAAACTTCGAATTCTCAATTTTTACAAGTAGGTCTCTAGCAAGCTTTTTGAGGCTTCCCGTGGCAAGAAGGCTGGCGTTTATTTTACTTATTCGAAACAGCGTTGCCATACAAAGTGACAATGCCAGCCTTCTGGACACGCTTTCGCGAGGGACGATTTGAGACATTTATTCTATGTATCGTGCTATATTATATTATAGTCACCTTCCATAATTATGTCATCAACATAAAGTAACATTTATTTTTAAAAAGACGTACAAAATTAAAGCACGATCCTCTCAAGCCAGCAACAACTCACTTCATACCACAACTCACGCCTCAATTTTCAACAGAAAAGCCTCTTTACAGGGAACTTTTTCATTTAATAACCCGTCAAAATTGCTCATTCAACCCTCACTCACAAACCCTTACGAGAGGCGTCACTCCCGACCCGCCAGATTGCCAGATTAAACATCCACGCTACTTAAATGTTACGTTTTGAGAGGCACCCTGTAAAACCTCTCTCAAAATGCTTATATTATCATTAAATCAATATCTGACTT
Organism: Drepana arcuata; assembly: GCA_016069955.1. Taxonomy (NCBI): domain Eukaryota; kingdom Metazoa; phylum Arthropoda; class Insecta; order Lepidoptera; family Drepanidae; genus Drepana; species Drepana arcuata. The sequence goes on along the minus strand of JACCPG010010014.1, from coordinate 3,286 downwards.
GCGCTCTTTTATAACACATTTAATAGCTAGGCTAGGGTCCTTTCGTCATGGGTCTACTTTCCGCCGAAAAAATATTTGAGGTGCCTACGTGACAGATGACGAGTTCATCAAGCCAATTTTTTTTTCAAGCCTTTACTTAAGATTTTGAATTTCTTCTCAAACGTATGCGTCTTTCATCTCGACGTTTTCCATCAGCTCGTGGTGTGACTAATCACAGTAACCTAAGTTTAGAAAACCTCATTGGTGTCGGGATTATCACTTACAATCATTGTGTTACAGGCGTCTACTCGAACCACTCGGCCAATACGGCATGAATGATACTATTTTTTTTTGTAAATAGTACATCCGTGTTCGTATATCATACCCCTATCCTCTGGTTATCTGTTTGGAGTTCAACAAGATCAAACCAGCGACGTAAATTTTCACAAATAGTCTCTCTGACCATTAGAACAGTTAGCATTTAACATACTTAGTTGCGTTAAAGCAGCACGGCTTAAAGGTAATCCTTGTACCGCGACAGATACCAGACGGCTCTCGGGAAATCTTGGACAAACTTGCAATTTAACCGAACAGGTGTCCCGGGAATTTACAAAGAGCGCTTATTTTGTATTGAAACCGCAGCACTGTCTGTTGCTTATTTAAATGCTTCTAACGCCAATAGCTACTTTAGCTCAATCGATAAAGCCGTTCTCAAACCAATTTTTTTTCTAGAAATCAATGGTGTTTGTTATTAATTTGGTGCCAAAGTGATAGCGTACGAGCCGGTCTCCTCATACCTCAGAGGTTTATATGCTTACGACAAATATTTTTCTCCACTTCAAGCTCGTGGTGTAACATAGTTCATACATAAATAAAACGATAAGCAGTTAAGTAACGTAAAAGTCGATGCTTGGTTCGAGTAATTGCAAGTTCCCGACTGTAGCAATGAGTTTTTCGAACGCACCGTTTGTTGTTGTAAGGGTATCTTGGCAAAGCAGATATATAATACGACGATGCAGAGGAACAACCTGGAAATCGTACCTATATCAAATCAATCGAACTCTTAAGCGTCCTTAGCGTGAAAAATTATTGAGGATGTATGAAGATACCGACTATGGAGATGGCACAAAAGGTCTCTCTGGCTACCCAATAAGGAACTAGGTGTGGTAATTATTTGATAAAATATTATGAACAAAGGAGACTTGCAAATCATAAATCGATTGAAATAAAACACAAACGTTGCGAGCAAATAAAAAGCTGGTAACATTGCCCTTGGGACGCATTGACCTTTCAAGATCATTAATGTAATAAGAATGATTAATAGCGATTATTGCTTATATTTATTAAAGTAAACAGTAGTGCAAGGTCCCGGCGCCATTATTTTCACGGCGATGTTTCAATCTCGAAGAGCAAATCAACCGAGCAATTTGTGTACTGTCGGTAGAAAAAATCTTTAGCAACACAAATATTGAATGTTCGAATACCGACTGTGCCAATGAGTTTTTCTGAACTTAATTACAGTGATGAGTCACACCACGAGCTGTTCATTGAAGGAAAACATCGAGAGGAAAATAAGTTTGAGCAAAAAAATCGTAAGCGTATGTTTGATCAACGGCGATTGCCTCGCCATCTATCACGTTGTCACCTAAAAATATCGCCGACGGAAAAGAGGGTGTTATTTGATGACCTCCTGGTCTAGCGGTCAGAGCTCCTGATTGCCAAGTTCGATGCCGCCGGCTCGATTCCATGCAGATATTTGTGTGATGAGCCACGAGTGTTTTGACGACCTTATTCTTGGATGTTGCATGTATATATCTTATCTATATTTATAAGTATAATATATATAGTTCGAATATAGTTATTATAGTTCGAATCCCGACCGTACCAATGAGTTTTTCTGAACTTAAGTACAGTGATTAGTCACACCACGAGCTTTACGGTGAAGGTAAACATCGAGAGGAAACCTGCATACGTCTGAGAAGAAATTCAAAGGCGTATGTATAGTCGTGCTTGAGTAACGGGGATGGACTCGCCATCTGTCACGTTGGCACCTAATATACCTCTGGCGGAAAGTGGGTGTGTGGGTATTACCTATACACCTCTGCCTACCCCTTCGGGGACCCTTGTGGGAAGGCGTGAGGATATATGTATATAATATATATTTGTCCAGTTTTCATAGTACAAGCTTAGCTTAGTTTCGGACTTAGTCAATTTGAGTGGAATCGACCCAAGGTATTGATCTGTAAGTTTTCTGCCAACTCTACAATCACGAAATCCCACCCAGCTGATGGAATGTAAAAAGTGGTCGATTGCCTCGGCGAATTATCTCGAATGAAGACATTATCCGAAGACATGCGCGCGCGCATACGAGCTTGCCTTTACAGGGCAAAGTTCAAGGTTGCCCCTTAGTATGCGATTAAGTTCGAGAAGTTCTTTTTTTTGCGCAGTCCTGAATGTACTCGCCTTTTTAGTTTAAGCCAGTTTGCAGAAAGGACTAAGCTTTGTTTGATGATAAAGTCACACAAGAATTATTTTTTTATTACATTCCTGTAAGTTTTCTAGTATTGGCTCCTGTTAAACAGTGAGCTCTAAATTATTTTTTTTATTTATTCGATAGCAATTACAAAGTTGAAATTTATCGATAAGGTCTAATCTCATATTATAATTATCTACATGATTTATAAGCCGCAGGTTTCGTCAATTTAATAGTAATAATACAATTGTAATATTTTGATTAATTAAAGTCTTGTCATATAAACTTCAAATATACACCTCTGCCTACCCCTTCGAGACCCTTGTGGGAAGGCGTGAGCCTATATTATTATTATATAAACTAGAATGAAAAATAATTTATAAAATGTAATAAATTTAATGGCAACTAGTGATACCGTTTAAATAATATGAAGGTATTTTCGAGAAGAAGGAAAACATCGAGAGGAAATGCGCATTAGTTTGAGAATATTCAAAGGCGTTTAGTCGTGCTTGAGTAACGGTGAGGGACTCGCCATCTGTCACATTGACACCTAAAATACATCTCTGGCGGAAAGTGGGTGTGTGGGCACTACCAATACACGTCTGTATACCCCTTCGGGGACCACTGTGGGAAGGCGTGCGTTAATAGTGTAGTTACTAATATTTTTAAGACTATCGTAACCGCTTATCATCAGGTGACCCAACACCATAATATCATCACGCCGAGCCCCCAAGAAATAGGCAGAGGAAGTAGAGCCTCAATACACTAGACTAGACTAGACTTAAAATTATGTGTTTTTTACATAATGATGTTATAAATCATTACTAAATGTCA